>JPFL01000484.1:8092-39335 GCA_000733385.1 Paramecium biaurelia
ATATTTGAAATCCACTTCACTTAATTTTCCTTGAATGACTCTTCTTCTAAAATTATCAACATGTTATTAGAGTAATGGTATGGGTTTGATTAAAAGATCATAACATGTACCAATTAAATCAACAAACTTAATTTAATTACTTGCAATACAATAAACTCTTTCATAGTAATTAATAGTATGTCTAGGTGTAAATGTAACTATGATACGATCAAAGCTTTTTCCTTAGATAAAACCTCTTATTTTATTGAAACTAAAAATATTATTCATATCAGTGTAAAATTAATATGAAGTAGCTAGATTAGAATCATTATGTATTGTCAATAATTTAGTTGCCTGATTACCAATTTTAATCTCTCCAAAGTTAATTGACTTTTCACTTAAATACACAGCATGTTCTACAGCTGATCCTACACACTCAAAAGTTAATTCATTTCCTCCTTAACATATCACTTTATATCTAATAACTGAAACATTAAGAATTTAAGGTTAATATGTAACTTTAATTAAAAATGTGCTTTTTTAAGGAATGACACCTGAATAGTAGTCTAATGAAAATGCATTATCTTTAAATTCATCATCAATCATTTTTGTGATTTAGAATTAGGCTGTAACTTCTGATGAATTCTTAATAGTGATTTCTTTTATTACTGTTTTACCTATCAATAAAGTTTCAAAATTGAGTTTTTTTGTGTTCAATTATAAGAATGGATATTTACCAATTCCTGATACTTTAATGACTCTAGGTTATTCATATTAAATATGCAGGATAATTGATGCAACAATTACTTCTGCTAATTAAGGGGAATATGACAAAGTAAAATTGATTCTTGATCCAGGAGCTAACTATCCTCTAAATTATAAACTCTATTTATTACCTATCTGGAGTGATCTTGAATCTTTACAATTCGAAATGAAACTACACAGGATAGTCATTTGGATTTTCAAGCATGAATACCAAATTAGATACAGATGTTACAGCAGTAAATCCGATATCGAGTGCTGGAGGAATAGTTGTCAATATCATCTGATGTTCGACTTATTTTTTTTTCATTATATTAAATTTATTTGTTTATTAATAATAGCTCATCCTAACTTTTTATATTCTTATCCTTTTGGAGGTGATGGTCTATCCTTCTATTCATAATCTTTAACTTTAACTTCATCCCAATTTGTTGATCTAAATAATAATTACATAAAATATATTACAATACTGTTCCACCTGAAGTTTACATTGATTTTATCATTGCTCTTCTAGTATTCTCATCACCATTTTAATAAATTTATTTAAACAAACTATTTAAAGGATCTTCACCATATTCTTCCTTATGTTTATTGATGTCCTCTTCAATCTCTTTATCTATTTTACTCCAGTCCTTCTTTTTTTTTGATGAAGTTGGATAAGATGCTTATTCCATTATTGGAATTTATTATTATTAATTTTCTTCAACTGTTTTCTATAATGTACCCCAATTCAATGTTTTATCCTTTTTGTCCATAATGATTTCAATAGAATTCAATCCTACCTTAGCTTTACTAGTTTCTGGAATAATTTCAGCAAATAAATCTAGATCAAGTTCAAAGTTATTTCCTTATTCAATAGGAAATGTTAATTGTAATCTAGAAATTTCTTTATTGAAATACCTTTATTTTTCAAATTAATATTTTAAGTCTGCACTATTTGGTAATGCATAATGTATTTCTATACCAACTTTAAGATCTGTTTAATACCATTTATACATCAATTTCCCTGATGCTGAATAAATATCTGTCCTCTGAGCTTCAGAATTTTATGGCACTTCTTATACTTACTAGATTATTCTAGAAATTATATTTTGCTTTACTTTTCTTTAGCTGTTTATACAAGTTTAGTATTCTTGAATTCAAGTTCACATCTCTAAAGTTGCTATTGAGTTTCCTTATGTTTTGGATTGAGTTCAAGGCTTTTTTATAAATCTAACTAGGCCTATTAGATCTTTCCACTTATGAAGTTGATTAATCCTGAATATATTTCTAGAGAATACCCTTCCTATAATATGCTTCAAATCTATCTGAACTTAGTTAGATTGCCTTGTCTAATGTTGCTAATGCATCATCATATTTGCCAAGATGATATTAAGCTAATGATTTGGTTACAAGAGTCTCGTAATCATCACCAACCAATAATTGGAGAGCTTGTTCATATTAATGATGAAGAATCAAAAAATAAGGATTTGAACTCATAATTATTTATTAATATTTTTCAATACTAAGAAATCTCTTCGTGTTGGACCATACATATTTGCAAATCCTAATTAAATCTTACCACTATTTAATTCTAGATTAAAATTAAGTATCAGGTAAACAAGCAATGTCTTCATTTCTAAAGTTGCTAGATGCTATCCAATACAATTTCTAGGGCCAGCTGAAAATGGAGTAAATGAATATGGATCTAATAATGGTGAATTCCATCTATCAATATCAAACTTAAGTGGGTTTTCATATATAGATGGATCAAAGTGACTCATCATCATATTTAAATCCAAACTCTATCCTTTTTAGATTAAGAATTCTCCTAATTAAACATCTTTAACAGCAATTCTATTGAACAGTGAAGGAACTGCTGTATAATGTCTATATGATTCATTAATAAAGTTATCTAATATTTTGAGTTGGCCTAGTTATTATGGTCTTAGATCATCAAATTATTGAATATTACTTTAAATCTCTTCTCTGAGTCTATTTTATACTTCTGGATAGAGACCTAATGCATAACAAAAATTTTTAACAACATGACTAGTTGAATCTATGCCAGCAAGTAAGAGGGTGAAATATTAATGAATAGCCTCTTCCTTAGTAATATTATTATTTATGATTTCTTTACACATCGTAGTTAAAATATTATCTTATATAGGTTAATTTTCTTTGATTTTTTTAATTACTTAATCTATTTCAGTAATAATTCTTTATTTTTAAGCTTACAGTTCTCTAAGAAAAGCTTTTTCACCAGAGGATAATAAAAATGAAGGAGTTGTTGTCTTATTTAGTTTCAATGCAAAACATCTCAATAAAATTAAAGGATTTAAAAAGAATAACATCATTTTTTCCATATTCTTATTGACTTCAACACCCAAATCTGATATATCATTATTTTCACTTCCAAAAAATGTTTTTGTAATACTTGTGCTTATTAACTATTTCGATAAGGCCAATATATCAATAGAACCATCTTGTAATTGAAGTTTTTTGCATTCCTATTTTAATGTTTCTACCATTACTAATAGATCTTGATATGCAAAATGTTTAGTTAACATTGTTCTTGATTTATGCCAACTTTTTCCATTTTAGAATAGCAATCCTTAATCTATAAATGTGTCAGCAAAAGGCAGGACTTCCATTTTCTTAAAAGATTCTTAATCTAAAAATACTAATTTCTTAAGTTTAGTATCAACCAAGGAGAAATGAACTCCACCTTTTAAATCATTAGATATATGTAATTTGAGTTTATTATTCCTTTATACATATCTCTTTTAGGAATAGAAACCATCTTATCGATATATCAAATCTATTATGATTTGACCTAATAGTCCAAATATTGGAAAATAGTATATATCTACTGTGGAGCCATACTTGATCTTGTAGTACAAGAGCTTTGGAATCGGTGCAATCACAAGATATGCTATTAGGGCCAATATTATGTAGCCTAAATATGATAAAACTTGCAAATTCATAAATTCTTAATTATTTATAAATTAACAACTTGGTTTTTGATATTTAATATATAAATTTTATGGAAAAATGTATATTATATATAAGAATTTTGCAGTATTTATTATAAATAAAAAATTTAATTGTGTATTAATTCTCATCATCTAAGATCTAAATTCATTTGTTTCAAGAATGAAATCTTAGATGAAATTGACCTTTACTTATATAATAATCAAAAATTTAATAAATTTCTTCTGATCATCTTACATATTATCATACATCAAAAAAATAATTAAATATAGTTAATGGAAATACTAGAAATTTAATAGGAAAATGCTTTCTGGCCCTAAAATTAAATATGACACTTAATAAATAACAAGATTAAAGGTATTTTGCAATATCTGTGCAAACCAATGCTCGAATTTAGAGTAGGCAATATTGTAAAACAGGAGACAAATTGTTACACTAATTGAATCTAAAAGTTTTATAAAGGGCTTTTGAAATAATAATTATAATATGAATGATCTTTAAAAAATAAAACTATTTATAGTGTTACACTCTTCTTTGCTAAATTTTACAAAGCTAGAAATGTATCTCTTGCTCAATAATATAATATTAAAGTTGAAATATGAATTTAAACTTTTTAGAAAACATAAATATTCTACTCCGACTAGAAATAAATAAATATTCCAAGACTGAATTATAGTTTTGTCTGACATATCTTCAAGTCTAAAAAGCAAATATTATGTTTTTACTTAATTGCCCTTCTGATTGTAAATAAAAAAATCAATATTTAAGGATTGGAATCAATTAATCGCTCTTCGAACTCTTAATGAATTCTACCTCAACTAAGTGTAAAAGCTACTTAACTAATCATTCATTTTAAGAAAAACAAATCTAAATGATTAGAGGATTCAAAAGTAAGCCACTTTATTAATTTACATAAAATAATAAATAACAATCATCAAAAAAACAATAATCTATATAAAGATTTTTGCAATTCATTATGTAATTAAACATTTTATAAACTCTAGGATTGATTTAATCTTTAATGATTAAGGAATTTTAATAAATAACCAACCTTTTATTAGTTCTCTTAACCCCTAAAAATGAAATATTTATTATTTAAAAACCTAAAAATTAAGGATTACACAAATCAATTAAATTTACATATCGTTGTTAAATTAATCAAAAATCTAACAATTCTCTAACATCCCTATCAAATTGTGCTCTTTTCTTTTCTCCCAATGGTTAATCATCTGATTAAAATGGGTCCTTTGAAAAATAATCTGTATACAATCTATAAATCTGTCTCATCTTTTGTACATTGTCTTCATGCTTTTTTGGTACTTCCAAATTTTTATCTAATAATTAAAATTTTCTATTACTTGAAATAACTAAAAAGCGTAAACCTGTCATAGTTTTCAATGTTGAAACCATATAGTTTTCAGTAATTAATAGATCTATTGCATTATCTCTTTCAAAATCCTTGTCCTTATCTTACTCTACTTTATAAATAGCATCAGGAATTATTGTTTGTGTAAGATGATCAATTGCATAAAATATTGATGAAGCCTGTAAAACTTAATTTGTAGTTATCTTCTCTTACTCCTCTCTATACTATTCTTTTAATTATGAAAAGAATTATAATCCTCCTGTTTTGTTCACTATAATGAAATAATAATTTTATCTGTCCTTCTTCATTAAATTATAATAATAATAAAATACTATAATAAATAAACCATATATTTTTAATTATAAATATAAAGGATATACAATAACTTTTAAAATTTAGTACTTAAATGAATATAAATACTAATCCTATATTACCATTTGATTAATACTTCATTTAAAAAAATAATAGTAGCTATCCTTAAAACAATGTATTAATATATATATCTATATAATTCTATTTTTTGATATAATGTTTTTCTAATAAAATGCTAAATCTTTGTATTAACTAAATTTAAAGAAAAATAAATAATGTGTATTAATTTTTTCTTTGTAAATTTTATAATTTATAGAAAAAGATTTTGTAAATTTAAACTTTATGTAAAACTAAAATTTCATTTAGTCATTTCAACTGTTTTTGACTTTTGGTTGTATTAATTAAATTATTTTAGTATTTGAGAAATCATTTATTATAAATAATTAGTTGAAATATTAATCTGACTAGTTAATTAAGTTTTGGCGCATTCATCTAATAATTCAATTTGTGTAATTTAGATTATTTTTTTGTTATATTAATATTTTTCAATTTATTTGCAAATATTTCCTTTTTATTATTAATTTTTATTTAAGATATCACTGAAATTTATTATTTAAAGTTCTAAGTTATTGAAAATATTATTGCCATGCTTCTTTTTATTCATCAATTTGAATATTTCCTTATCTAAATTATTACCCATTTTTTTAATATACATTTTGGTGGCAGTCATAACTCTAAGAATAGGGCGAAAGATGAAAATAACAATAATCATTGATATCGATATTAAAGAGCAAGATGTAATTATTTAGATATAAAATGCTCTTTCATTCGCCTATTAAACCATATGTTCAAGTTATAAGAAATTTTATTGTAATAATTATTCAAAACTAGCATTAGTGAACCTACTAATTAAACTAAGATTTACATCATTAATGTGAAATTTCCATGAATTTGATTAGCAACTATCTTAATAGGTTTTTTATAAATAGAATTGTATCTACATAAGATTTATTTTTCATCCAATTAACAATTAGAAATGCTAGGATTTTAATTTGCAAAATTTAAAATTTCTATCCAATCAGTTTTATTGAATCCAGTTTTATTTTCTTCATATATAAAATTCAATTCTGTGACTGGAAGATTTAAATTGACATTTCTATAAATTATTTGACCTTATTCATTTAATAAATAAGTATTAGCTTAAATTAATTTCATATCAGGGTCCTCAGCATCTATATCAGTACCTGCTATAGCATCTAAGGTTTTAGTATATTGATTTTCTAAAGAATAAGAAATCGTTTATTTATAAATAAATTCAGTCCCAGAAAAGTAGAGTTATGAGTAATGATATTTCTAATTTTTGTCCTCTTAATATTTATCTAAATGATTTGAAAACCAATTCTTTGATTAAGGAGAGTAAGACCAATCATAAATAATTTATGGAAATATAAATGCAATTTAAATATCTCCAGTTGCCACATAGAAGATTCTGTTATGTTATGTTGTATCAAATAAGAGAACATATTCATTTAATAATCTAGAGAATTTTTATAAATCTTGATATTTTTGCATTAAAGGTAATTGATTTCCTTCTTTACATAGGTAACAATTTTAGCAAAGTTATGGAAGTTAAAATAAAAAATTTTTCTCTTATTTAGTTTAACACTTAAGTGCATCTTTAAATTATTTGGATATCTGAAAATTATCCAATTATTAATAAAGAGTTCCTAAACTTGATAAAAGCTATATCCCTAAAGAATATAATAAAAAAATACTTTAATGTTATTTGGAGATAAGATAATAGTTTAGATGTGGGAGAAAGATATTAAGTGCATCTCTATCTTAACGTTATAGAACAATGGTAGAAGAGTTTTCATATATTCCAATAATTACATTTTTCTAAACAATGTAAAATGATCCAATTAATATGAAACTGATTAAAAATGCACCTATCTTAATTAATAATATCTAGTCTCTCATTTTTAGGTTGTGAAAATGTTTTCTAAAAGCTTACCAAATCATAATTAATTTCTATAAGATAATATTATTTCAAATTTACAACTTTATAATTATTTGATAAAATGAAATATCGCTCAAAAGAAATAACAATTACATTAAATAGTTTTAACTCTTCTTTTTATCTATTCTCTAATATTTCATTATAAAAATATCATAAGTAATCTTTATAAATATAAAAATAAGAAATATTAATGATTTATATTTTTATATTATAAAATATTAAATGAGTGATAAATCAAAATCACCTCCAACGAAGAAATTAATCAAAAATAAAATGAAGAAGCAATTCTCAAATGAGAAATTCTCAACCAAAAACTATCAACCTTCAAGATTTGTTGTAGCAGAACGATTATAACCAATAACGTATATGAATTAGTTTCATTATTGATATAGATATAAAGCTTAAGAAATTCTTAGTGAGTTTCAAACAAAAATAGAAGATGCTTTCTTTTCTTAACCAAATCAAATGAAAAGTGTTTAGCCTAGTTAATAGAGAGTGTTATAAGTATTATTTATAGAGAGTTATTAATTAGCCAAAAGAATATAAAAAGAAACCGCTAAGAAGATAAGAGAATGATATGTAAATGTATAAGGACATCTTTGTATAACCTAAGGCAGATGCATTGTTAGAGCTAAAAGAAAAAGAAAAAGATTTTGAAGCACTCTTTCATAAAGGATAAGCAAAACAATATGACAAAATTCTTAATATTAAAGATGATGAAGATAAACCTGTAAAAAATTTATTGGGATCATTATTAAATGAATAACTAATGAAATCAACAGCCCCAATAGATAATATTGATTTGAAAAAAGAAATTGATAAAGTGGCTTAAATGGATTTACCTGTTCAACCAGAAACTAACTTTTAGTTCTTTGATTAATAGATTTCTGTACAACCACCAGATTTACCTAATGCTAGTATTGCATCTCCATTGACACCTGGAAATGGTTATGCTCCATCAATACCTTATACTCATAATGTTAAAGAAAACAATAGAACTAGTATAAAGGATTTATTAGTAAGAGCAAAAGCTGGTATGTAAGCAGGTGATATTTAAAAGGAAGCTCATTTATCATTTTATTTAGGAATGGTTTATGAGAGTAGTAAAAATCATAATGAAGCTGTAAGATTCTATAAAAAATTTGTGGCATGTGCAAAATTAATGGAAGATAAAATAGGAATGGCATTAGGAACTAATAGAGTTGCATTTAATTATTACAATGCTGGTAATTTTACAAAATCAATTGAATTTCATAAATAAAATTTATAATATTCAGATCAAGAGAATATGTTTACAGGATTTTACAATATGGGTTTAGCTCAAAGAAGACTTAAGAATTATGAGGAATCCATTGATTATTTTTCTAATGCTTTAGAATGGGCTCAAAAAAGAGATGAAGCAGAATCATCATGCATTTCTTATGGCTAATTAGGTATAGTATTTTTAGAAGTCAAACAATATGATTAAGCATTTGAAAATTTTTAAGTAATTATTTATTTTTTTTAATTAATAGAATTGTTATGAGTTGGCTAGAAGATTGAAAAATCATAAATTACAATTAGAATGCTTATTGAATCTAATTAAAATATCAGGATATCTTTAAACCTCTACAGAAGTGTAAACATAAATTTTAAAAAATGCCATTTTAGTAATTATTTTATTAATATTATTTTAAGTGTGCAAATCATTTAAATGAAAAATCAATTGCAACTTTATGTCTATGCAACTTAGGTGTTCTTGAATCAAAACCTCCATTACCAAATTAAAATTATGATGATTTAGAATATGAATAATTTTGATAAATAATAATATTTTTATTATAATAAAATGTATTCAACTATAGTATAAATCTATTATTAGAAGAATGATATTAAAGAAAGAAGAGTAAAAAAATTAAAATTTTGAATTTAATACTCTTAATTCTTATATTGAATAATGAATATTATAGTTTTGATTTTTAATAACTTCTCTTTTTCACAATTAAGGAAATCTTAATTTGAATAAACTCATGGCAACATTAGAAATCTCTTTTGCTCTGTCATTCAACCAATCCATTTAATCTTAAGTTTATGCTATTTCTGCAAATTTTCTTGTAAATCTGATTTTTGTAAATGATTCAATTTCATTAAATTTAGCCTACATTACTATTTCAATTACCAAATCATCGTAATAATTATATATATCTTAGGCTGTGTAATTGTTTGGAAGTACATGATCAAATCTCTTAATTGGACTTACATACTTTTTAATTATATCCTCAAACTTCATTTTATTTATTAAAAATATAATAAAATTGATGAATACTTAATATTTTTAGAAAACTATTTGAAAAATAAATTAAGAAAAGTAGAGTCATGTTTTAGAAAATATATAATTTGATATCAATTTACACTAAAAATAATTAAATAATTAATTAGATAAATAAATTCATATGAAAGAAGTAGAAGGAAAAGATGTGACTATTTATACAGCTTATTAAAATAAATAACATAAAATATGTTATGCTTTAGAAACAAACAATAGTCTGAAGAATTTGAGAAGTATTCAAAATGGAACATCTGTTGCAAAGGTTTGTGAAGATAATTTATCAAACTTTAATGAAGTTATTGATAGAATAAGAGTTGATAATTATGTAAAAGAGATATAAAATTAAAGATAAATCAGACCTACTCTATAATAATTAATAAGTGATTTACAAAGTAGGATATCTTTTTTGTAAAATTTTACATAAACGGAGTAGGAATAAAATTAAAGTGATAGTAGTGAAGATTGGTAGCCTGATACTGAAGAAGATGATTCTTTTTAATAACAGTGATATTTAATTAAATCAATTTAATACATTTTTAGGATACTTTCTTTTCATTTAGCTAATGCACTTTACTATATTTTCTTTTGGTTTAACATTCTTTTTTAACATTGCTTCATATATTTTCAATTCTTAATCCTTCAAATCATTATACCATGATTTTATAAGTATTCCATTTTCTTAAAATAGATTAAATAAAAATACATAGATTTAATGACATTCCTGATAAAGAATTATCAATAATAAAAGTTTTATCTATATTTGGATTCACTTTAGTTAAGTCTTTATAATATACTCCATCTTTCTTAGTACAACTCTAAATAATTTAAAATAATTTTGATTACATCTCTGTAGAATCTTCTTTTGATGAATCCACTTGGATCTAAATAATCAATTACTTTGTCTGCATATTCTTTTATAGCAGCTGTAAAAATAACAAGTTCAAAATATTTTGATAAGGCTTTCAAGAAATCTCTTGCAAAAGGCCTAATTTTGACATAATACTTTTCTATATTATTCCCTATTTTCACAAGGATTTCTTCATCAAGAAATGAAGTTCTTTCCATATCAGAATGTATTAATGTTTCATCTAGATCTAACACAAGAGTAAACTCTTTTTCAGTCTCTTTTACAGTTATTCTATCTTTGCAATCACTATCAGAATCTAAACCCTTCAAAGTAATAGGAGATCCCATCATTATTAAGATTGAACCTAACATTTCCCAACTCCAAGAAATGATTTTTTTACATCTTTCTGTTGTTGACGTATTTACTAAAGTATTTCCTATAATTTTAGAAATATTTGATTTAGAAATGTATTCCATTATTAAATTAATTAAAACGGGGACATGTATATTAATATTTATAAATGTAAAATAATAATATTGAATAAAATATTATAGTTGTCAGAGTAAAGGATCCTACAATTAATTAAAAATAAGAGGAATTTGTAACTTATAATATAGAGGGATAAGATAACAAAGGCGATTTTTAGATTTAACATCGTTTTAGTGAATTTTTTTAATTAAGATCCTTGCTTGCATAAAAATGGTAATACTGTTATATACCTGCATTACCTCCAAAAGTTGTTCAAGTAAAGGTATTGGAATTTAAATTTAGGGAAATTTGACTTTAAAATTGATATATTAAAGAGTAATGATGTTAAATCATTTCATGAGATAATTATCTCATTTTATATTTTTGTGGTATTCTCATGAAGTTTAAGCATTTTTAAGATAAGAATATATTAAGGAAAATAATTCTAATGAATAGTAAGAGAATTATGAGGATTTATTGATTTCTACTTTTACAAATTTTGCTGAAAATGTTATTGATTAAGAAATTGAAATAAAAATAAACTAATTTTTTCTTTTTATTCAAAATGCAACCCCAATCCTTAAGAAGTACAAAATCAACTTGAAGAATCAAATAACTATAAGGTAAGATTATTTAAATAAATAGTAAAAATTATTTTGAATAAATAAATATTTTTTAAAGCTATTTTATTCCTGAATATGAAAAGATATTAGAAATAAATGTTGAAAATATCAGATCTCGTTAATCAAGTAAAATATTTTAAGATGATCAGAATAAATGCATTTTAAGTGACACTGAAAAGTAATTCTATATCATGTATATTTAGATTAAAATTGAATTGAATGAATTTTAAGTAAAATTATAATTAAATTTTTAATAGGTTTTAAGTGAATTGATTCAAAAAAGATTATAATTAAAATTATAGATATAAACTTTGAATGAATAACTCATAAAATAAGTTAATTATGTGTCTGATATTTAAAATAATGGTTTAAATATTATAAAGCAAATGTTAACAACCAAATAAGATGAATTAGAAAAATCATTATCAAATTTGAAATAAGTGATTTATTTTAATATTATTTTAGCTTGAAAAAGATATGGCAACTAAACTTTTACTCATTTAACTTATCACAAATAAATTAAGTTCAGATATTGAGTTGTTAAAAACGATTTTTTTAGAAAATTATTATTATGTAGTCAGAGAAATGAGTAAATTTTTTAAACATAATGCTCAAAAAGTATAATTTCAATTTAGAATTAGAATATTTCTTACTACTAGAACCTATTATTATAAATAGAGAAATAAGAACTTTGAAATTAACTTATAATTATATTTTAAAAATTATATTTATTCTATTTGAGATAGTAATGTACAATTAACAATATTTAAACCCATTTGTGTAAAAACTTTGAATCTACAGTCTTAATATCTATTTTCGTTAGCTAATTATATACATAGAATAATCCAAATCCAAATACTTAAAAATATTCTCTATAGATTTGAAGGAAATCTTTTAGGATTATGTAGTTAATTGATATTAATTTACAACCAAGCTCAAACTCAGGGGATTATCGATTTTATATATAGTATTATAATAAATTCAACACAGGTTGACCTTTGCTAATTGTGTAAAAACAAGAATGAACATCAATTTTAGAATTATTGTTTTCAAATGTAGTTTGATATTTATTATAATATTATTATAAAAAGGATCATTTCTGTTTTAATTCAAATTATAGAGAAACTTTAAAAAAAGCATTGAGAACAAATGGAAATAAATTTATATCAGATTATTATATAATAAATTGAATAATTACATCTAACAAAATAAATTATTATTTAAAAATATGAAATCATCACTTTAAGGCTACAGAAGTTCCTACAATAAATCTCATCGAAATTATTCTGTTCGACCTACTTCCTCTTTGGCAGAAGAAAATTAAGTAAGGAATTTCAGACTGTTTTCTTAAACTTAAGGATGTTCAATAACTACTAACTAACCTCAAAGAATAGAACTACCCTGTTTTTTTAACACTCCAGCTAGATTTAAGAATATGAATGTATTATTTAATATTAGCTAAAGAGAAAAATAAAATTCAATTGTCAGAAAAATAAAACGATCCAAAAAGTCTTTAGACTCCTGAATTATGTATTTATCTACAATCTCAAAGAAGATTGAAAGATTATGAAATGTTGGCATTTGCATGTAAAAGAGCTGGTAAGATCAAAGATGAGGGAAGGGCTTATTATAGTATGGGAGTATTATTAGACAATATGGGTAAATGGAGTTAAGCTATATAATAATATGAGAGATTTCTAAAAATATGTAATAAGATAGATGATCAGCATGGATGTGGATTGGCTTATAATTGTATAGGAGTAGACTATTAGTTAATGGCTGAAATAAATCCAAAGTTTATTGAAAAAGCTATTGATTTTCATAAAAAACATGAAGAAATTTCAGATAGTAATGGTAAATTCTTGGCATCAATAAATCTGGGTTTGTGTTATGATGCTAATTCTTAGTTATCTATGTTTTACTTTTAGTAAGCTCTAAAGAATGCAATAAATATGTCAAGCAAATTAGGATAAACCATTGCTATTGCAAATATTGGTAGAATAGGACAGAAAGGCTTATATGATAATGCTGAAAAAATGAAAGTATAAGTTTATTCTAGTTTTAGTTATTCATAGAAAAGTTTCTATAATTAGCAAATGAATTAAAGGATACAGAAAGTATTATAAAAGGACATATGAAACTAGGAACAGTATCTGCTTAAATGGGATCATATAATGAAGGAAAGAATAGCTTTATGAAGGCTTTAGAAATGGTTGAGAATGATCGTTACTTATATTAAGAGGCTAAATGTGGATTTGCTATTTCGAATGCAGAAATGAATATGGATTAATATTTGAAAGAATAAGCATAATTATTAAAATAATGATACTAATTCGATAATATAATTTATTATTATCTAATGATTAATGTTATATGTTGTTATTACTTCTATACATAAATGAGGAAAATATTAAAGAAACTAAAGATTAAAATTTATATATTAATTAATTAATTTTTATGTGTGTTACATGCATGTTTTATTATTTCATATTCTCCAAAAGTTAATAATACCATTAACATCACTTGTAGATATTAAGCTATCACTAACTTTATTTATGCAAGTAATAGCTGTCTAATGTCCAAATTTATCATCTTCTGTCTTCTGTCCTATAATAATTATTATTATTTAATACCTTTTCCTGAAAACATTTACTTTGCAGCAGCAATGCTTCCAGATTTCTATACTTCTCCTTCTGCAGCTAAGCATTTCTCAATAATTGATGTAAATTTTAAAGTAGGTTCACTACTCAATAAAACAGGCTTTCTATCATATCCTACTCCAACTAATGTGGTATCATTTAAATATATGATTTTATTAAATGGTTTTACCTCTTTAATATAAGTTGCCTAATATATAATAGTATAATATACATTCTTATCATCATTATCAACAATTAAACTTCCATCATCATTAAATGAATATTATTTAATTAATCCTGTATGTGCTGCAACAGCAAATTTATTGCCTGATTGAGTAAAATCAATTGAATTAACCCATCCATTTAAATTTATGGTTACAAGTATTTCTCCAAATGTTTTAATATCCTTAAAAAGACCTGTGTATGATTAATCCTCATAATGCATATTTTCTTAGATTACACATGATACTAATTTAAATGTTTGATCAGTTGATCCTAATCCTACTACTCTTCCACTTGGATGAAATCTACATGCTGTTACACTTGAATAAAAACAATTGATCTATTAATTATGCCACCAATTATTTTTTTCTTCAAAAAATAAAACAAATGCTTTATGGCATGCAGTTCCAACTACGCATTTTTATCCATTAGGAGCCCATTCTCCTGACAAAGTTGCTTTCTCATTTGTGATAATGACTAAATCTTTGCTCCATTAATTATTAATATTTCTATATACAAAAACCTATCATCATCTTAAAATATACGCTTCTATCATCACTTCCAATTAAAATTTTGTTATCAACTGACCAAGATAACACATTAATTTATTATGATGCATCCTTCAAAGTAGATACTTTTTACCATGTTCCAATCTTCTCTAATTAACCAACTTTATAAATATCGGCATTGCTGGTATTCTTAATAGAAAGGGCAACAAATTAGCCATCTGGTGACCAAGTATGTGTTATCAACTTTTGTTATTTTAGATATGATTCAGTCATTTTTTGTTAATAATAATATATATATTCTAAAATATAATTGAAATCCATTATTTAATAGGAAAATCAATTAAACTTAGATGTTTTAATAAACAAATTAATGTCATTATTAATTCTATATTTTTCATATTTAAATTTTATATTGTCTATAACAATTTTAACTAAAAACACTTCACTTTTTTTAAATACTTATTGACAACCTATAAGTAAATTAAAATAATAAAAATTCAAATGTCATTAATTAAATCTCCTTAATCTCCTTAAATAATCAATCATTTTAAAGTTCAATCAAAGAATAATAATAATAATAAAATCTCATAATCAGTAAAAATAGAAAAATCAAGAAACTCTATTATTGAAGAATAAGATGAATAAGCAACGACTGTGATTAAATTAAAAACCAAGTTAAAGAGACTTTTTGAAATTAGATAATTCAATGTAATAAAAAGTATCACCTAATGAAACCAAAATATTAATAAATAATAACGATTAATCAAATTCATTATAAATAAGAAGCCACACTAAAGATGCTATGATATCTATTACACCAAAAGGTTGCTGTTTTTGTGAAGATATATAAAATGTATTTCCTATTTACTAATGTTCTCAAGCTAATTAAAAATGTGCTGATGAATTCCTATAATAACAAATCCTATGCAAAAATTGTAATCAATATAGACATGTCAATGGAGTTATTAATTTTGATTTTAGATAATGAAAAAAAATAAATCCTCTTTATGTTTGGAATTCTTATTTTTACTTATAACTCTAGCTATTATTGGAGTGTCAACATTTATTACCTTTTTTGAATTGTATGATTAGATTGGCAAAGATAGGTTGTTAGTATCTTGTTTAAAATTTTCATACTCTATATGGATTATCTTACTTATATGTTTAATATCTAGGATGCTCACTTATTTTAAAAAAGTATAGTTACATATCAAAAGATTTGATTCCAAAAATGTGTAATATAATAAGAATTATGTGAATTTAATGATGAATTATGAAGTCTGATTCATAATTGTGATTATATGACATCATCATTAACTAAATCAATCAATATTCCTAAATTAATTAAAATATTATTATTAATAATGATTTTTGAGATTTCAAATTGTTGTAAGGATATCAGTAATAGTTTCATATTCTCGGAAATAAATTAATGTTAGAACGAATCATTTTTGCTTGAAAAAATTCAATTCTTGCAAGTATAGTGTCTAATATTATAATTTGATAGGATAACTTGAAAGAATTTGATTTTTGGTTTAAAACCCAATTCAATAATGAAGAACTTTTGGTTAATTACATTTACACAGAGTTACTAGAAGTTAGAAAAATTAATAAGGTAGTGTAATTAAAAAAAATTGATGAAAAATCATCAGAAATCAAAGGCTTAAGTGTTGATTCATAAAAGAGTGAAGAAACATAATCCAGTATATGTAGTGCAATGTAATAAAATTAAAAATAGATTTAGAACTAATTATAGACAATACACTAAATAATTATAGAAGAAAGGATCATTATTGATGGAACTTCTCAATAATAACAAAGAAGAACATATAAATTAATCAAATCTGTTAACTCCTACAAAATCATATTCACTTGATAAGATTTATTATGTGATTAATTTTGAGATCAATTGTTTGAAACAATATGAAATAAGTGGAGAGGAGAAAATTTAATTATAAAACATATAAGATAAAGAAGTGTTAAGATGGATTCTTGATACCGTCTAAGCGAAAAATCATTACAAACAAATTTTATAATGTCTGATAAATTCTGCTTAGGAATTAGCTAATTATTAGACGGAAGACTTTACTTAGGCTATTGAAATATTGAACTGTTAAGGATCCTCATTGACTAATGAAGAATATAATAGATCCATTAGCAAATAATCTTTTTAGATAAATTAAGATGCTTACAAATAATTGATAGTAGATAAAATAAAATAATGTATGTCTGAATAAAATGAAAAAAGAAAAAAAGAAAAATTAAAAAATTCTATATAATCAAATAAATATGATAATACAGATTCAAAAGTCTGTATGTGCTCAATATTTTGAGGAATATTTATTGATTTTTAATTTGTATATTGTTACGTAACAAATGATTCAATTTTAATTGTATTTTATAAAAGTAATTTGTTTTCATATTTATTAAATTTATTAAACCATAACAATAATGTTTGTTTCAATTAATATAATATTGGATCTGAAGACGTATCATCCAAATCATTAGATTTTATGAAATATATCAACCATTTATGAACATTAATAATATAAGATTCGCTTCAATTATTCGATTAAATTTATTGTTTAAAATATAATTAAAATTAATAGATATAAGTTTCAATGGTATCTCTAATTATTTTTTGTCCTAACCAAAAATTGTTTCATATCATTATATAAATGCACTCAATATGATATATCATCATTATTTTCTAAATTAAATAAGCTAAACTTATTTAATTAAAGATGCTTACGTTGAAACTTTATTATATCTTTCTCCAGGATTTATTAACATGGAAGAGCATGCATGATATATTAAAACAAAAATTAAGATAACTTTAATAAACTAAGTTATAATTAATTTTCAAAATGTTGAACTGTCCTTAAAATTCGATTAGATAATGATTTTAGGTTATGTTAATTGAAATAATAAAAATAATATCCCTCTGAGTTAAATATAATTATAAGGGATATACTATATAGTAGTTTATAGTCTTACATAATAGTTGATTGATTTAGAATGTAAGAAGGTTGAGAATATAATATATTTAATAGAGTAATTATAAAATTAAATTTATGTTATTACCAAATGCTTTTATTAAATAAGTCAAAGTAATATGATTCTCTAAACAGAATTAGGTCAATTAGATTTATAAATAATAATTTATTGATTAAGAATATAGGATTCAAAGCAAATTGAAATAATTGATTGAATGTTAAAATTTAAAAAGAGATCAAAAATAATTGATAATAAAATGTAGTAAATTAATAAGCGATCTTTGAATTTAATTATATTATCCTCAAAGATTTTTCAGTAAATTATTTTATTGTAAGTCGAAAATACATTTTTATTTTATTCATTTGATTGAAAAATATACATTTTAAATGGGTAATGTATGTTGTCGAGATTATTCAAGTTAATAAAGAGGTTATCTTTTTCTATAAAATTGTAGATGAGTTAGATACTTCACCCAATCCCAATTCTGATGTTTCAAAACCTCCAGAATAAAAAGCCTCACTTTCTTAGCAAGGTAGCAAAAATGCACAAATCGAAGAAATTCAACCATAAATTGAAAATAAAAAATGTGAATACAGTGAAGTCCATTAGGAACCTGAATTATAATAAGCAGTAGTTATTTAAGAAGAATAACATAAAATTTCTGAGATTATTCAATCATAAAAAATAACAAATGAACAAAGTAGATAATAAGTTACTATTATTTAGTAAAAAGTAATGTAATGAAAAGTAGTTTGGAAGCAGATTCAAAGTCTAAAAAATAAATAAAATTGGGGTCTGATATATTTGTGAAATAGAAGGAGGGTTCAATAGGATAACATTATAATTTTGGTAAGGTTTTGGGTTAAGGAGCATTTGGTAAGGTATGGAAGGTGACTCATAAAACTACTGGGTTAATAAGAGCAATAAAATAAATTAAAAAAAGTTCAATAATAAAAGAAGAAGAGTAAAGATTATTCTCTGAGATGAATATTTTAAGAAACTTAGATCATGCACATATTGTGAAATTATTTGAACTATATTAAGATGAGAATAATTATTATTTAGTAACTGAGTAATTTGATTAAAATATATAGATATTTATCAGGAGGAGAATTATTTGATAGAATAAAAAAGATGTCTACATTTAGTGAAAGCATAGCTGCTGATTATATTAGATAAATTTTATTGGCTACTTTACATTGTCATGAGTAAAATATAGTACATAGAGATTTGAAACCTGAAAATATTATATTTATAAGTGAAGATCCATAATCTTAACTAAAAGTAATAGATTTTGGTACATCAAGGAAATTTGACAATTAAAAAGTGATGAGTAAAAGATTAGGAACGGTATTTCAAAAAATCATCTTATTTATAGCCATATTATATAGCACCAGAAGTTCTTGGACATTCTTATACTGAAAAATGTGACATTTGGTCATGTGGAGTGATCTTGTATATTTTATTATGTGGATATCCACCATTTGTTGGGAAAACAGAGAATTAAATATTAGATAGAGTTAAATTGGGTAAATTTACTTTTGATCGTAATTTTAAATTAAGTAATTAAAATAGCTGAGGATTGGGATACAGTTTCTAGAGAGGCTAAGGAATTTATAACAAAATTACTTAGAATGGATCCAAATAAAAGATTATCTGCTAAATAAGCTTTAGATGATCCATGGCTTGTAAAGTATGCCCCATCTACTTAAGTTAACAAAAAAGTTTTAGATAATTTAAGATAATTTTAAGTATTTTTCTTCAATTATATTTTGATAGGCAGAAACTATTTTAAAATAAGCCTTAATGTCTTATATGATTACATAAATGTCAACTTAAAAGGAGATATAAGATTTATAAAAGGAGTTTCAGAGATTAGATGAAAATAATGATGGTTTTTTATCAAAAGATGAATTATTGAAAGGATATATTTAAATATAAACAGATCATAAATTGGTAGAAGAGGAAGTTGAAAGAATTTTACAGATGATTGATATAAATAGATCAGGTTAAATTGATTTTTCAGAATTTTGTATGGCAGCAATGAATTAAGAGAAATTATTATCAGTCTAAAGAGTTGAATAAGCATTTAAAATCTTTGATTAAGTTAATTATTTATATAATATAGAATGGAGATGGTTTTATTTCAAAAAAAGAATTAGAAGCTATTATGGGAGATTTGGGTGATGATGTATGGAATCAGATATTAACAGATTGTGACAATAATGGAGATGGACAAATATCTTATGAAGAATTTGTTAAAATGCTAAAGAATAAAAAACTTTGATTTTAATATATATATATTATTATATTAATCTATAAATTATAGATGCAATAAACAGTAGTCACAATAGATCCATCTGTAATTCTTAATTTAATATTAAGGTCTGTCATGCAAAATTATAGAGTGATAAAACATTATGTGGTTTAGCTCACTTTGATGATTAAAAATCTTAAAGAGGAATAGTTTTAGAATCATTAGAATATTTTAGATTAATGACATTCTTTAGAAATTACAATTATGAAGGTTTTAAATTAATATAATTTCTAGGACCTTCTGATATTTTATTAATCTACTTATGGGTTGTGGCTGCACATATGATAAAAACTATAGAGAATGACCAAGATTAATAGGCTGCTGCTAAAAAGCTTGATGAAATTGCCAGAGAAGCTATCCCAACGAGAAGTGGAGATAGAAAAAACTTTCTTGGAGGACTTCTTAAAGAAACACCAGGAGAAATAGATAAAATATAAGCATATTTGAAGGGACTTAAAGATATTCTTGCAAAAGAGATTATAGCTAAGTAAATATTGTTTCAAATTTATTTAAGGTTCTTTAAAGATGGTAAAAGAACATTTGATGCTAAGTTTTGGAGTGGTATTGCAAAAAGAAAGTTTATGGGAATGAGTTATACAGGATTATGAATTGAATTTACATTAATATATATATAGAATTGATTAATATATTAATATTTATTTAAAATGAAAAGTTGTCATAAAATTATCATTCCGCTCAAATTTATAATTAAATTATTTAATTAAGAATGAGGAAATTTATTGGTTTATTTACACTTGAATATCCAATCAATCATTGTGATGTAGAATTATAAATGGGTAAATCAATAGTTCAATTTTTTAGATTAAAAATTAGTTATGCAAAGTGAAACATTAGTATTTGATGAAAGATTATCAAACGGAGGCAACATAAATATCAAGCTTATGCCTACTAATATAATCTCTAATTTATACACAGAAGATGGATAGTTTGTAAAAAAATATAAATATTGTTAAGTGTACAAAATTATATCATTTCTATTAAGAAATTTGGTCATTTTTGATAAATTATGATTATGTCTCTTTGAATATATCTGTAATTGATATAACTCAATATAACTATATTGTTCAATTTAAAGTTTATTTACTAGAAAAATCATTTAAAGAATAAGAAAGGATTATTAATTAAATCAAGAAAGTTGATTAGAATGAAAAAGAAGTCTAAAAAGAAAAATTAAGATAGAAGTTAGTTCATTAATATGCAAAAGAATCATTTATTATTTTATTTGAAATTCTTAATCTCAAAATTCCAATTAGAGCATCTTTAAGACCTAATTAAGAAACTTAATCTTTAGATTAATTTTTAGTTGAAAAATTTCGTAATCTTGAGTTTTATGAATACACATACCTTTCTAAGAATCTACTTATTCCATGCAATCTCAACAATAATTAGGTTAATGTTACTAGAGAAAAAATAAATCAAATTAAAAATTAAGTAAAATAAGATGAAGAAGAAAGATAGATACAAATTGTATAATAAGATAATAATACAAATTTATTTAGTGTAAATGAATAATAATCACATTAATTTACTTTATGTTAACAACCTTAAGATTTAAGAAATAATTTATTTAATTATTAATCATAAGCTGTTTAATGGATGTTATATCGTGAATAAAGAATTAGTGCTTAAACATTAAATTTACAAAATTAAAGATAATGTCTTAATAAAATGTGGAGTGAAATATAACTTGATGATGATATTTATATTTATTTTAATGAATTAACAGGTCAGTTTTCAGAAAAAACTGTACCTTCCAAAGATGTAAAGGGAGGTATATTAGCAGATGCAATGGGTTTAGGAAAAACTATTTGTTCCATAGCCCTAATATTATTAGAAAAGGAAATGAAATAATAATAATTGAATGATATTAATTCAGAACCTTAAGGAAAAAAAGTAAAATTAGAAAAACCTCATGGTAATACACTTTTGGTTGTTGAATTAAGTGTATTTGAACATTGGATAGAAGAGATTGATAGACACACTAAATCAAACATATTAGAAATTTATTAATTTTATAAACCATAATCTAGAGTAAAAGAAATTAAATTAGAGGTTTATGATATTGTTATTACAACATATGGAGTGTTAAAGAAGGATTTCACAAAAAATGGATTATTATATATGTATGAATGGGAAAGAGTCATTTTGGATGAGGCTCATGTGATTAAAAGTAAAAGTACAGCTTGTGCAAAGGCTGCATCTTCTATATAAGCTAAATGTAGATGGTGTCTAACAGGAACTCCAATTTAAAATCATTTAGAAGATTTATTCAGTCTTTTTCATTTTTTGTAAGTTGAAACTTTCTCAGATTATCATTGGTTCAATCATTATCTCAATAAATAATAGGATAAAGTAGCCAAATTCAATTTGTTACATGAGATACTTAAACCTCTTTTATTAAGAAGAACAAAATAGTCAGAATCAATTTAATCTTCATTAAATTTACCAAGCAAGTAGCATTTCATCATAAGTGTGAAGATGTCAAATCAAGAATAAAAATGTAAATTTTATTATAAATAATTAAGTTTACAATACTTTATATTTAAATACATGTAAGTATTTAAAAGAATATTTTGGGCTTGGATAGTAAAACAACACTATTAAGATAAGGTATATGCATGCATTTTAATTGATTTCTTCACTAAGATAATGTTGTGATCATGTAGGGCTTATAGCAAATAAACTTAGAAATAAAACTCTATAATAGGTATCAGCAACTAAAGAAAGATCAGAATTATTAATAAAATAATTTATTGAAAATGCCTAATATAGTTTAGAAAAAAGTTTAAGGGCTTAAATTCTAGAATTATAATAGAAACATGAAATTGCTGCTAATTAAAATTAAGAGGAAGAAATTGAAGAAGATGATGATTTTTCTGTTGAGGATTAATTATCAGAAAATTCATCAACTGCTGATGAAACAAAACCATAATAGGATTTATAAGAAATTGAAAATGAGTTAAGATATAAAATGTAATAGTTAGATAAAATATAAAATGAATAATAAGTTTCTTAAACAATCTAGAAAAAATATGAAAGTATATATGAAAAGGTTAAAAATTAAGAATGTATTATTTGCATGGATCCTTTAAGAGAAAAAAAAGTAATATATTATTTAAGTTGTGAACATCTATTTTGTTCTTGTTTTGAAGAATTAAAAAAAAAGAATTAAACACCTACTTGTCCTATTTGTAGAAAAGAAATTGAGAAAAAAGACACAATAAAATTACTTTACAATACACAAAAAAATTAATAAGAACAACCAGCAAAACAAATAATTGAAGAAGAAATCACAATTACTAATTAATAGAACTGGTTTAAAGAGAGCTCAAAGATAAATGAAATTCTCAAATATGTAGATTATGTTTGGAAAAACAATGAAAAAGTTGTTATTTTTACTTAATGGTTAAGTATAATGAATTTCATAGAAGGTAAATTAAGAGTTAAAGGAATAGAATTTAGGAAAATTTAAGGAAAGATGGATAAAAATTAAAGAAAAATATCAATTAAAGATTTTTTTGAAAAAAAATAGATCACTGTAATTCTAATATCATTAAAGGCAGGAGCTTATGGTATTAATCTAAGTTGTGCAAATCATGTTATACTAGTTGATCCATGGTGGAATCCAGCAGTAGAGTATTAATTTAAATTTATTCTAGGGATCAAGCTGTAGAAAGAGTGCATAGATTAGGACAATATAAATAAGTTTAGATAGTTAGTTTTATTTGTGAAAATACTATAGAGGAAGGTGTCTTAGAAATGCATAAAAAAAAGAGACAACTATTTCAGGATGCTTTACAATTAAAAATATCTGATCAAGAGTTCAGTTTTTAAAAGTAGATTGAATTTGTTATGAATTAAAAAATGGGGATTTGAAAACAAAAAAATGAAATATAAATTTATTCTTTATTACAATATATTTAATCACTATAGATTAAGTAGATCTTGAATTAAAATTTTATTAAGTTTACGTCTAAAATTTAATTAATAATTTTACTTCTTTGTGGTACCAAAATTTACAAAATCAAATTTGACAATGTTTTCACTTATTTTAATTTCCATTTAATCTTCGATCAATTATGGTTTGCTTTATTAATATTTCTTTTCATGATTTTTATGTGAAAAGTGTTGAAGTGATTACCAAGTTCCATTGGCTGATTCTCTCAATCCTTCTCCATCATGTATAAACCATCTTAAAATAGTAAATAATAATAAGTACTCATTATTTTTATAAATAATTTAAGCTTGTCTTCTAGAAACAGTATTGATATTAACTAAAACATCACATTCTTAAGATCTTCCAATTTTGTATATAGATTCTTAATTATAATTAGCAACAAAAATATGAGTTGATATTTAATGAATTGCTGAATTATCGAATGTAATTTTTAAATATGGTCTATCATATTCACTTAGTTTTTATGAAGTTCTTTATTTTTATTTTGTAGTTCTTATTTCATTCATAGATATATTTAACATTTCAGTTTCTTCTAATGTTAATCCATGAATTTTAGCACCCTTTCTTATATGTTCTTTTGCAAGAGCATTATAGAAATAATTTTAGTCTTTCACTTTCTTTTTATTTTATTTTGGTTTTGATTTCATTTCCAATACATAAAAAAAAGTATCTGCACCTATTAAATAAGTATTTTCTTATTCAATATTTCTTAATTTGTCTTTTTGTATTTTCATAAAAGTACCAGTTCTGGTTCCATTATCACTTATATAAAATTAAGGTTTATTTCTAAAAATTATAATAAGAATTACTTGATAAAAGAATAAATATGCTTAATAACTTAAAAAGGTAGTTTTGATGCATGTGGATTATTCCTAAAAAGAGAAAAGAAAATTATGAGAGGTTGAGTGAGAGTATTTGAGAAAGTGAATCCTTTATCAGTCAAAATTGTGCAGTGAACTTTTTCAACATTCTTATCACCATGTGGTAAATCTTAAATGATTTATAATAATATATACAAATATCACAAGTATCTTGTTTTTCTTCTTACTGCCTTTTTCTACCAATAATTATTTCTTTTTTATAATTCGATCCCAAAATTCTAAATGGTTACCTAATTTAATACCTATCATTTTAAAGTATAAATTCTGAGTCATTTTAGCTTGAATGTTATTTATAGACAGTAATTCGAATGTGAGGTTCATCTTCATTCAAATTGTTATTTTAATGAGTTATTTTTTCTACTGGCTCTTCCTGTTGCATCATTTAATCTTAAAGAATGATAGATTCTCTATTAGCATATGATTATATCAACATAGAGTGAATTTAGTTCAGTGGAGGCTGTATCTACAAATAAATTATAAATGAATAGCTTACGTTATCATCTTCTATGACAATACAATTATCTTAAGAAGTTCCAGGAACTGCTGGATAATAAATTGAACTCATTTATTAAGGAAAATTGCAGATTGGATATTGAGGGACCATTGGTATAGCTAGTTAATGAATGTAAGGTAAATAATAAACTATAAATTATTTTCATATTGTTACATAATTAGAGAGGCTTTGGTTGAAGTTGGTAACTCATTCTCAAGCTATTTTTTTTGAATAAAAATAAATATTTTTATAATTCTTAGCTTTAATTAGCTATATATGAATGAAAAATTGGAAACTTTTTATTATTATAATACGTTTTATTACTAATATTACAATTCTTATCCTATTTTCATTTGCTTCAAATACTCATCACATATTTAAAAGTAATTTAAATTCAATGAAGATATCAAATAATTAAATATATATTATAATCAGATTTATATATATATTTTCAATTAACTTCTAGAATAATTATTTCAATAATAATAAAACAAAAACAAAATATCATAAAATAATATAGATTAGAACTTGGAAATTAACAAAATTAAATAAAAATGTTTATCTTAAAAAATTACTTATATTTTCTAAAATTCTTATATTTAATTTCAATCTCTTGTTACACTATCTTAAATCCAAATATTTAATCTTTCTGAAAATTATATAATGATAAAAATAAATTAGATGGAATAATAATTTATATTAGAAAGTAATTCTCTTCTGGAACATTAAATTTAGATAAATTAATATTACATTTATTATTAATTAAATTAAATAAAATACTTATTAAAATTGCTCATATTTTATATAAATGTATATTTTAATCCCAACTGCAAGTAGCAATCATCTTTCCTGTACCATGAAATTCGATTGCAGTAACTCTCTATTTATGTCCAATCAAATTATATAATGGATTATAAATTGTTCCCTTCCTTTCAGTCTACCAAACCCTTGCAGCTCCATCTCTAGCCCCAGTTCCAAATCTTCGTTAATCTTTATCAAAATTTAAACAATGAACCTATTTTTATAATAAAAACTTTTATACACTATCACAATGAACAGGTGATTAATTAACCTTAGTTAATTCTTTCTTCTTACCATCGAAATTATATTCACTGATACTTTAATTCTTTAAATTATAATATTTATTTACTTTTGATGCTACAAATAATTTATAGTTATCCTCTGACATTTTTAATGATTATATTGCATAACATTTATTCTTTTATGTAGGTTTTGTATTTGAAATTTCTTCTATTTTTTAACTATCATAAGCTTTAATAACTCCCATTGAATCTCCAGTAAAAAAGTATTTGCTTTATTGGCTGAAATTAATATTATAAACTATATCCATTGATACTATCATTCTATTTTTATTAAGTTACTTTAAAGATCTTTTATTAATTTCAACTTTCTTAAATCCCAAAGTATTAAATGCCCATCTTATCCTCCACTTGCTAGATATAATCCATTATCACTCACTTGTATCCAATATATCTATTTGATTAATCAATATCATACTCTATTTTTGTGCTCTTTTAAAGCTTAAACAGTCTTGCCACTTTTAGTATCCCAAACTAAAATTGATTTATCGGGAGATCCGCTAAAAATTTATTTTCCATCAAGTGAATAGCTAATCGACCAAATTCCTTCTCTAAAACAAAATAAATTAATAATACTTATGTCCTGTAAATTTAGATGATTCTTTTTACTTGGTAACATCCCAAATTTTTATTAATTTATCATGAGAACCTGTTGCCAACTCTGATTGATTTGAAGGATTAAATTATAAACATTCAATAGAATTAGAATGTGCCTTTATATTAACCTATATTTTACTTATTCAAACTTTTGAAATGGTTCTATAGAATTATCTAACCAATTTTCTTAGGCTTGCATATATTATTAATATTAAATTAAATAAAAATATTAAGTCCTGATTTCTAATTGATCTATATTTTGACTGACCATTTCATAACATGTATTATGTTGAGAGTTTATTAATTTTAGATTTTTTTGAATGATATTTGATATTTATTGATATTTAGTTTGAGAATAATCAATCTTTGTAATTTTTTAGGAAATAAATTAGAAATTATGTTTAAATAAAAAAGAATAATTTGAAATACATCAAATAACCATATTATATGCATATATCCTATTAGATTTATTAACATTTATTTAAGGTTATAATTTATAATAAAAATGACTTCAAATGAAATGGAATTAGATGTTCATAGATTCTAAAAATAATCCTCTTTTCTATATTTAAACAAAGATTAAAATAATTTATAATGTTCCTCCTTAAAGATACTAATATAAACTCAGGATTTTACAAAAAAATCTATCGAAATGAAGGAAGAAAATAAAGAGAACATAAATGAAATGCTTATTGAACCATCTTTATATTAAGTAAATAAAATTGCAATATCTACTTAAACTGATTTTTTCAAGTAACTTAATCAACAAATCTAAAGTAAACTGTATAAACAACAATTTTGACTGATAAATTTGTTTAATCTTTATATTCAAAGTGCTTATATAATATATGGTCAAATAAGTGTTAGTAACCAAAACTTTACTCAGAAATCTGTTACTCCTATCTTTTCCTATATTAATTACGCTAATTATTATAAGAGCTACTTATATTCTTTTGGTAATTCTCTAATATCTTCATCCTAAATTTATTAAAGTGTAAAACAAAAATTATTTAATTATGTGTAACTTAGTATTCTATCAGTTATATTTTATATTTTTTTATTTGATAACTTTGTAGATTTGAGGGATTACATGTTTTGCTTTTAAGAATTTAATTTATGAGGTGTTATGCATTAGAATTAAGGATTGTAAATCTATGAATAATAGTTTTGATTTTAAGTAGATGATATTGTATTACATCTACCTTGTAATTGACTTTTGTGTTTGGAGAAATTTATTTTTTATTTGATACCTGAATTTGTCTTTTATGGTGAACTCTAAGTTTTGGTCTAATTTTTTTATGGACTTTTAGAAAAATCAGTTTTTTTAATATCAGCCTTTAATTTTCTTCTAAAATCAGTAAATTCTTGGAGAAGATCATTAGGTTTCATGTGACAGTTAATAATTAATATAATTTTTTAATATAATATATTTTAATATAAATTATATAGATTTCGATGGCCGACACAACATAATAAATAAATGTAAAATTATGTGACATGTCGAGTGAATTATTAAAAGATGTCTAATATATAATTCTTGAAAATCTTAAAAAGCATAGCAATGAAAGAGATGTTGCATATTACATAAAAAGAGAGTAAATTTATGAACAAATAATAGATTGGATAAAAGACATACAGGCCCTTGGCATTGTGTGGTTGGGAAAAATTTTGGGATTTTTGTAACACATGAAGAAGGATATTATTTGTAAGCAATTAAGGGATAAATCACTGTAGTGGTATGGAAATGAATAATATGAAACTTCTTTATTTTATAGTTTAAATTATAGATATGTAAATATATCTTCAAAATTAATTTACAACAAACTTTGGTATTATTATTTAATGACAATCCATTATTAAAGAAAATGATCATTAGAATGTTAAATTATCAATTTACTTAATAATCTATGATAATAATACAATTATATCAACATCTTCATAATTACACATAAAATTATAAAATTACTAGATGTAGGAGAACTCAAGAACACTCATATATTAAAACCTATTTATTTTCGTAAACTTACTATAAAAATACAGGATAAAAAATTACTTAAAGTTTCTTGATAATTTTACCTATAAACTTAATATAAATAGAAAAAAGATAATAATCATGATGGATAATAGAAACCTATATGCTGAAAACAACTACCCTATTAATAGGGGTTTTCAAAAGTCACCTAATATAAATCTATTATAAAAAATACTTGAAACAATTACTAAATTCACTTGTTTGTATTTTTAATTTTGAATAAGCATCTCACATATTATAAGGTTTAGCGTGAAATTAGTACTAATATGAACCTCAATTTACTGTACTAATCAAAGTTGTTAAAATCTGAGTAAGCAATATTATCTTATTTAAAACTAATATTGAAAATAAATTATTTGTAAATCCTCATAAGGAGTGTATACTTATTCAAATATTAAGCTTAGGGTATAATCTCATAATGAGTAAATGATGGTTCAGGTATTAATTCTCTAATCTTACGTCCTTAGTTGAAGTTTGATTTAGAATTACATTTACTAATTCTTTCTTTCATTCCTTAGAGATTCATCTCCTCATTTAAATTTTTTCAATGTTTCTACCATGATTAATAATAAGATATATTAGGATTCCTTTGTAAAGAATATAGCAAATGGATATCTTATTGAATTGAAAAATTCATACATCATTCTTTGAATTAACCTTTAAAATTTTGCTTAAGTTATTTAAACTTCTTATTTTGCTCTTGTTTTGAAATCTTATTCTTCTTGTTTTAATTTGTTCTAAAAGTTCTTGATTTATTAATATAAATAAAATGATAATCATGAGTAAAAAAATTGAAGAATGAATTCTTTAGTGATTATTCTAATTCACTATATAAAATATAAAATAATTGTTATGTATAGTTTGAATTATAGAATGCCTCATTCTAGGTAGGATTCAGATTTAGGAAAAAGAGAAGAGAAATCTACAATTAAATAAGGGAATCAAGGAGCATATATGATTCAAAATAATCGGTATTTTCAAACAGTTTAATTGGAGTAGGATTGACTAAAATGATCATTCTCCTTCACCATTATTTCATGGAATACAGAAATTTTCAGTTTAATCAAGCTAATCCACATCAGCAAATCACTCAAAAAAATCTTCAATATCTAAGCCAAAATAAACACAATAGATGTCATTTCTGAATTATTTGATGCTTAAAAAAGAAGATGAAGAATAAGATAAGAGAGTTACTTAACATCATTAATAACAACTTTCCTATTAATAAAATAACTATTTTACAAATGATCTTCAAATTCAAAGAAATATGTTTAATTTTCTTTATGTAATTGGTGTTGGTGGATTTGGCAAAGTGTGGAAAGTAGAATATAAAAAGACTGGTCAAACATATGCTCTTAAAGAGATGTCAAAAGCATTGTAATATAGATTTTATTGTTATAAGAATTATTGCAAAAAAAAGTGTTAATTCAGTTATGAATGAAAAGAACATTTTGAGTAATCTCAAACATCCGTATTTTATTATTCATTAACAATAGCTATTTGGTTAATATCTATTATGCATTTTAAGATAGAGAAAATCTTTTTTTGACATTAGATTATATGTAGGGAGGAGACTTAAGATATCATATAGGAAGAATGCGTAGATTTAGTGAAGATTAAACAAGTATATTATTTGGTGTAATAAAGAGGATTTTTTATGGCCTGTATATTTTTGGGTCTAGAATATATGCATTCCTAAGATATTATTCATAGGGATATTAAACCTGAAAATTTAGTACTTGATAAAAATGGTAACATCTTTCAAATACAAAATAGGTTATGTTAGAATAACTGATTTAGGAATTGCTAGATTTTTAAG
>JPFL01000485.1:0-13284 GCA_000733385.1 Paramecium biaurelia
AATTGAAATCTTTATTGTAGTATTTGATGTAATTTAAGAACGTTAAGGATGTGAGAGAATTGAATATGTATTAAATGAAACTACATCGTTTTTCAGAATATGATGACCCTTAAGAACTATTAAAAAGTGAATTTAATGAATACTAATTATAATCCGTTTTAATATGATAAAATCACTTGTTATATGTGCCTTGATTTTAGGATTGAGTGCAACATCACTCTCTGATGAAGGTGAAGTTATTGCCAAATTGACATAATTGGAACAAAGTGAATTTGGTCGTTATTTGATTCACACTCTATAACTGGAGATGGAAACATCTGATAGTTTAGACCACTTAATTAATGTACTCGAAAAGCTAGAAGGACGTTACCAAGAGGATTAAAAAGAGGATGATACAAACAATAGAGTTTACTAGGATTAATGTGACTCAGACATTGGTTAATTAGATAAAGATATTGCTAATAGCTAATATTCAATTCTATAACTTGAAGCTAAACTAGAAGGTAATCTCATTCCTGCTAGATCAATCTAGTAAGGTGTTGAAAAAGCTAAATTAGCAGAAATTAATTGTAATATTCATCTTTAATTTTTAGAATACACCTAAGAAATATCAGAACTAGATGAAGAGAGACAAGAACAAAATGAAGTGTATGAAGCTAAAATTGCTGAACATTTTGAAGCATCCAAAATCATTAGAGAAGCTTAAGCTATTATTAAGGATGGACTTTAAAGACCTTCTCTTGTAGAAATTAAAAAAAATGGCAAAAGTGCTATAAGAATTGCCCCCAATATTTTAGCTTAAGTTACTTAAAGTTTGAGTGGATCGATTAATAAGATTAGATAAACTCATAGATTTACTAAAGCTTATGCAAGTATTTTCAAAGTGTTATTAACAATCATGAATAAATCTGACTCCACGGCTGATGAAGGATCTGTTGAAAAGTATTTTAATATATTAACATTCTAGAATAATTCAACTCTGTAGCGATTTATTAACTAAGATTGATGACAGTACTAATTTAGAAAGATTTGCTGAAGACAAAAGAGTTCAAGCTTATGAAAAACACAAGCAGTTATTAAATAGAGATTTATAATCTGCTGAATCTATTTTAGCCAATACATAAGCAACTTTATAAAGGTTATTCTTATAATTATTTTATTTAGTTTGAATGACTCAATTTAATAAGCTTAAAACTCCATTTCTACAATCTAATAAAGATTAGATTATTATTAAGATACTAGATAATAAAGATTTACTGAATGTGAAGAGGCTGCTTATGATTATCAATAAGCAAGAAGTGCCAGAGATAACAATAAACAATTAGTATCTGACTTAATTGGTTTAGTGAATAAACACCTAAGAGTTCTTAGAGAACAATTAGCACTTAGAGTTGCAGCTGGTGATAATATATGAAATACATTTGGATTATTTCCATTATAATTAATCTTAATTCTTCTAATTATGGATTCAGAAGTTATGACACCTTCATAATATGATATCTCATAAAATACTTTCTATTTAAATTAGAATTAATATAAATATATTTATAAATGATAAATTAAGACAGTGCAGATCTGGACATATAACAATAAGGATTTGATTTTTAAAAATTCTTTGACAAAAAATATACTAATTAAGAACCTTAAAAAGATGAAGTGCATAAATCCAATTAGCCTGAAAGTTAATAACACTGTTAAGGAGATACTTTAAGAGCATTAGTTAAAAATATTAAAATTGAAAAATAAGTAGCGGGAAGAAACAAAAAAAATAAAAAGATTTAATGGAATGAAAAGAATACAATGATATTTAAAGATCTGTATTAATAATATTCAGGAAATTTGGATTAAATCCTTTTATACTTTTAACAAAATAATGAATTAAATACAAAAATCGATATTAAATAAATTAAAGTATAATTTTCTAATATATAATTACTAGAATAAATTTAAAATTGAAAAGAAAAAAAAAACTTGACTTTATTATCCAAGTCTCAAAGAATATCAAAAAATCTTAATTACTAATTAAAATTAGACTGAAAAAAAATTGATTTTAATTAAATTTTATATTTTATCTGATATTTTTCTGACTATTTTTAAAGTACATAATTAATTCATTTACATAATCACTAAATAATGAATATTGTATAGAAAAAGCGGGAAGAATTTTCAATCAACATTAGAAAATAAAAAAGAGAAGAATAGTTTAAATAAAAGAGAATCTCAAATAACCAATATTTACCATTTTCTAATACTACAACCTAATTATCAGAAATTTATTCTAATGTATATTACTAGAAACAGTGTCCAAACAATGTTTAACTTAATGAAACTATCTAAAAGATTTTCAAAATATCTGAATTAGCAGATGCTTTTAATGAACTTGATTGTGAAAAAAATTATGATACATCTTCAGATGTTGAAATTATATTTGATGTAATCAACAAAGGATATCCAGTCTTAGATGTATTAAATTATCTATATTTAAGAGAGCTTGTTTGTAAATATTACTATCATTTACACTTCCAAGTCATTTAACATGCAAACCAATATTAAAATATATACCTGATTTATTGAAGTTTTTCAATGAAACTTAGTATGAAGAGCTTAAATAAACTGTGTTGTTTATTTTTTCAAATCTAGCAGCCGACTGTTATTAATGTAGAGATGCCATTTTAATTTATGAAATACCATAAGCAGTATATAAAGCAATTCATTAAACTACAAAAGAATTAATGGATGATCTAGCTTAAATTCTTATTAACATTTCAAGAACTCAACCAATAATGTCCAATTTTAACTAAATTTAAATGATTAAATTATGTTGGCAATTATTTCCTTTTTTATAAGGAAATGAATATATAGCTGGAATCTTATAACTCATTTAAAAAATTTGTTAGAAGGATAAAAATTTATTAGATATGAATTTCCTAAGTAGTATCTGCTTGACTTACTCAAATTCTGAACTATTCTTAAATGAAATATTATCATTAATTAAAATTATGTCATATTTTGATAGAAATCGATATGAGACTATAGAAAATAATATTCTAAATTATGTAATAATAAAAGTAAATTAAACTCTAATGACGGGATATTAAGATAAAAATTTATAAAAGCAGATCAACAAAGTGTTGAGTATTTTTACAAATATGATAGTTGAAAACTCTAAAATAATTTTTATTATTCTTAATACTAATATCGTTTAATTATTTAAAGTGGATGAATAATTATAAGAAACTTATAATGAAATAATTAGTAGCATTTATTACTATTCCTTTTATTATTAGATTATCAATAATTTAAATCAAAACTAATTAACATAATTTATATAATTGTTCTAGCCGATTTAAAAAATGATAAATTTATTGGATTAAAATATAGATAATACAGATATTATCATTGATATTTTAAGAATAATAGAGATAATTATATAAAAAAATATTGAATCAATATCTATTTTTATAGATTAAAATGGGGAATAATATTTAGCTTAATTATCCTAACATGAAAGTGAGGAAATTTATAAATTATGCGAAAATATTTTTGATATCATTAAATGACTTTTATATATTATTTTGAATTTTTTAATAAAATCATTTATTATGAAAAGTACAGAATTATTTCAATCAATTTCTTCATATTATTATATACGTATTAAGTAAAAAATTCTCCTTATTTTTACTCACAAACGGGAGAGTAAGGATAAAAGAATCATTATGGTTTTTCTCATAATATTTAACAGATCAATTAATTAATTTATATAACAATTCATGGATGGGACTGCAATTACTTAGCTAAAAACATAATTATAGAAATTAAAAGAGGAAAAAGAGGAATTATAAAATGATGTTTAAGAAGAAAGAGTAGTTGTTGCACAAATGTAATAAGAATTGGCATCACTTAAATAATAATAATAAGTTTAAGGAGGGCAATTGAGAGATAAAGAATTAGCAATTTAAGACTACAATCGCATGATTAAGGAAAGTGAAAATATTTTGAAAAAGTTAATTGAATAATCAAGCAATTTTTTAAAGACTTTGGAAGGAGAGACAAATAAGTTAAAAAATCAAAAAAAATGAAATTATCAAAACATATTTATTTACCAACATTCTATTTATTATTTAATATGCTTTTGTTAATCTTTCAAAGAAATTTGGACTAAATTTCGTTATATTTAATATTTATTAGCTAATTTACAAGATATAAGTTATTTGATAGAAATAGAAGAAAATAAAATAATATAATAATAAATGCTTTTAGGATTGAATCACATAAACAAAATGTTTTAGAATTGAAATTTAAAATTAATTGAGAAAAATGAAAATCTCTTTTTAATAGTGGTTTTATATACTAACATTTCAAATAAATATAAACAAATTGAATTATTTTCTTTCGAAAAAAATGTCTCAATTTAAAACATTAGACTTGAAAGTTTCAAATGAAACTAAATTGGTTATCAAAAAATCTATACTGAAAAATCCTTCACGGTGTTTAATTCAAAGTAAAATTAGATTGGATTGGGCTGGGAATTAAGTAGTCAAAGGTGGACTTCATAAAATAGTGTTTTTAAATTAAGATGACACTGCTCGAACATTTATGGATATATTAACAAATGATTTTACAGATTCCTGTGATGAAGTAGTTCACAAAAAAAAAAAAAACTTTAATTAAGAAAAAGCAGATAATTATATCAAAAATCAGTGTGAACAAAGTTAATAATCTAGTTGTTGTTTTATTTAATGATTAATTTTGACTAATTGAATATCTAATTAAAATAAATTTTACCTTTATAATGCTTCTTGAACTTTTGTTTGATGTTTTATTAATAAGAATAAAATTAACTATGTAGCATTTTTAATAATAATAAAATTAATATAAAATAATAATGAGTTGAATTAATTATTTCAAATAAGACTCTACTTTTAATAGAGTTGCTAGAATATTTATTTAATGAGAATTAATCTATATGATGTTTCATCATCGGTACTAACCCACAATTATTTTTGTGATAAACTTCTTAAAAGAAGGGGTTTTTAAAATGAGTAATACTTATTAAAAGTTTCTGATGTTTCATAATTATGGAGAAGGAAGATTGATTCTTAGATTTATCTGCAATCAGTTTCGTAAAATTTAAAACTGTATTTAATTTCTTCAATATATTTACAAGTTAAATTTTTACTATCTGATCTTTTTGTCTATAAACCTTTTAAACCTAAGAATGAACATGCAAGTGATGTATATACATCTGTTTGCTTTTTCCTTTTGATTGTCATTTTAAATATTTCTGAATTTAAATTGTTTCCTATTTTCTTAACATGGATATTAATCACTTAAATCAAATTTAATAAAGGAGCTGATATGTATCTTATTAAACTAGTGGTTATAAGTACTAAGATTATGCATATTCCAACATAAATATATATTGATTGGATCATTTCCTCCTTAATTGAATCAACCTATTCTTACATTTTTTCACCAATTTCTAATTCATAACTCACATTTTTGAAACTTAAAAATACTTTAATCATTTTACACAATTAAAGTTAGATTTTCCTTTTCAAAGCTAAAAGCATTCACAAAGACAGTTCTATTGAAAATCTTATTTTCAAGATAGAAAGCAGTTTCTACTGAAGTTTTCTATTTAGAATTCATTTTTATTAAGTCCCAATCTGTCTAGTTAAATCCTGTATATGTTTCATTGGTAATTGTAATAAGTATATTAGTTTTGGAGATTGATGTCATGGTAGTCAAAATAACATCTCCATTTTAATTAACCAAAAATATACTCATAGGTATACTTTAGATATATTTATCATAAATTTCTTAAAGTTAAGATGTTATTCCAAATAAGGTAGAATTAATAATCAAGGAATATGTCAATGAAAAATAGGGCATCTAACTTCGGACAGATATATAGATGGGAGAATAAAAATATTCTGATTTTTGATTAATTTCATATTGAGCAATATGATTTATATACCTAAAATATTATTCAATGTTACCAAGGTCTTGTACTTGGGACATAATTTTTGTATTTGTACATTCTTGGATATTATGCGAATATTTAATTATTTGGTACATCAACAAATGATATCTTATTTTATTCATCACAAAAAAATAATTAAGAGAAATGTGTTAATAATGAAAGCGTTTTATTGAATAATATTGCTTGATTGTCATATTATTTTGTATATAATCCTTAACAAATTATGTCAGAATTATAGATTACATTATCCTCTCTAATTTCCTCCTATTCAATACAATCTTAAAATTAATTCACTTTGATTTAGTATTAGTCTTATTTCTATGTAAATTAATAAAACATTTATGATGAATGCCAAAGATTTAAAATTGCTAATATTTATTACCATAAAATGTACTTTGATAATTTTTCTGTTGAATGTAAAGACGTAATTCTCTAGAGATATTGTTTACAATGCTTTTCTCTTACTTTAAAGACAGTGCTTCTTCAACTTATTAAACAAATGAGAAAAATATTGCTTGTTATACGTGTGCTGTTACTAATATCAAAAATAATGCAAATGCTATTATAAAAACGTTGATGATTATTATCTAATTGCTCATTCTGAGATCCTTAAACCATAAAATAAGTTTGCTCAACATGATTATTTTAAATATATATTTTACAAGATTTAATAATGAAATTTCATGAATGATAATACAATACTTTTTATATGATTTTAATCTTGTTATTTAAGAGATTTAATGAGTCTAAAATCGAATTCCCTTTAACTTTCTTTATGAATAAGATATTAGAAAGTATTATTTACCTAAAATTCGGAAAGAAATTAAAATTAGAATTATATTACATTACATTTTTACAAAATAGTATAGTTTAGATGATGACTAGAACTTTGATAAGAACAAAAATGAATTATTTATAATATATATAACTCTTAATGTATTCAAAAATGATTAGAATAAGATATTTTGGATTCGTAGTAGTTTCCTATTATTGAAGTTCAATCAACAAGTTATTTACTTTATACTCTTAAAAATATAATATTTATTAAAGTCTCTTATTTATCTAAATGATTATCATTTTCATCTTATACTCATATGAATATAAATTATTCTCTAAAATTTCCATCATAAATTCAAAATGATTAATGTTGTTTTATTTCATTCATCACCCCCTTGTATTTAAACTCAATTCTAGTATTAAATGACTTTAGAATTAATAGTCATACTATATTTCTGTTAGATAGTTATTAATAATTTATTATATATTATATAAACACTAAATTTGTAATTATAATAATACATATTCATAAAAGTAATATAACATCCATTTTTAAGACTAGCCTATAGATTGCTTAATTGCCTGTAAGTTAAATTCATTTTAGATAGTTATTTATATTGAAAAAGAGCGAAATACAAAAATATAATTAAACTATATTTAATTATAAATTTATTTGTAATATAAAACTTAATAATTGAAATATAAAGAATGAGTTTTTTTTTAAATTATGATTTTGAATATTTTCATTCTTGTTAATATTCAATTAGGTTTGTGTAATTATTTCCTTAATCGCTTTATCTTCCAATGAAATGCATAGTTTCATTATGATGAACAAATTGAGTTTTACATTCCTTGAATTCATTGAAATAAGATGTATGATCTGAAATAGAATACCACCAAAAACTATTAGAACAAGTATCATCTTCTATCAATCCTTATTAACAAATCTTAAAGGATGTGTTCTCCTCATTATACCACACTTCTTATGGTAGATGTGAATAATAGAAGTTCATTGGAGGTGTATGAACAACAGTATCTGCATAATGTGTAACTCTCCATTATTCTTTGGGAATTACATAATTTACAAACCAAGTAGCAAATTCTATATTTCCTACTCTTGGAGCACCATATGTAAAAAAATTGTCAACTTAAATTCCAAGCCTAGTGACGTCAACTGCCATCAATGATGCAATTGCTCCTCCTAATGAATGACCAGTAATTAAGACTTTTGATTTAGGATATTTCTATCTGAGTGTTTTAGTACAATTAATCATTTCATTAGATATAGCTGTATATGTTTCCCAAAATCCAAGATGAACAGCACAATCCTTACAATCTCCAAATTCCTATTTAAAGAACTTTACATTGTTGATCCAATTGGTTAAATCCTATGTACCTAATTTGATTTAACTATTCAATTACTTCTATAAACTAATACGATATAATTTTCCTTTTGATTATAACCACAATATGCTTAACTTGAATAATTTCCTGCAAAAGCCTATACATCAATCATATCAGGATGCTATTCACAATAGTATCCACAATCCCAATTAGCTATTTCCTCTGGATGACACACAGCAATCTTAGTATAATGATAGAATTGTTAAGCCAAAGAATGTGAATATATTTGATTCACATTAGATTTATGCTTGAAAACTTTTTCAAATTCTTTTTCTATAAATCCTTTATTTGCATAAGAAACATATAAGAGAACCAATACTACTAATAATTTTGTCATTCTAAATATTTAAATTCTTTATTATAATAATTGAATAAATATATAATTCAACATATATATATTATACATAAAGTTGAATTTTTAATTTAAGTATTAACACAATAGATCATCTTCAAATTGTTCTTTACACATAAAACAAAAATGTTAATTTCTTTCTACATATTTGATTAATAAAATTGGATTATCTATTATTTATATGAATATATTCTTAATTAAATATGAAGACCACCTTTTTTCATAAAATTAAAAGATTCTTTAGAGGGTATTATATTGTTTTATAACTTAATTAGTTCTCCAACAGAATGGAAAAATCTACCACAACGAGTAATACATCCAGGATAAGCTGATTTACTTCTCCCAAATAATAAAGTAATCACTAGTAAATATACTATTTTTACTTTCCTTCCTTTAAATTTGGTGGAATAATTTAGCAAAATGGCTAACATTTATTTCTTAATTGTTGGAATATTATAGATGGTTATAGATCTCTCTATCATTAGATTCCTGCTATTACAGTGTCTGATGGGTTACCAACTGAATATACTCCCTTAGTAGTCATTGTAATAGCAACAGCAATCAAGGATTTATTAGAAGATTTACAAAGACATAAGGCAGACAGAAAGGAAAATAATACAATAATATCTGGGAAGAAAAGTTAAGAAATAAGAGTAGGAGAATATATAAGAATTAATCCTAATGAGTAAATACCAGCAGATATTCTATTATTATATTCAGAATGTTTTGTTGAAACATCTTAATTGGATGGTGAAACAACTCTTAAACCTAAATAACCAATAACTGAGAATATTGAATATATAGAAGCTGTAGGGCCAAATCCTTATTTATATTAATTTAGTGGTTCTATAAATGGTTAGAAGCCATTAAATGAACATAATTTATTACTTAGAGGTTCATGCTTAAAAAGTCTAGATCCAGTAGATGGAATTGTAATTTATACTGGGCATTAGACAAAAATTCTATTGAATTCACATAATCCAAGAGGTAAGTCTACAAAAATGTAATAAGTTATGAATAGATTAATATTATATTTATTCATAGGGTAATGGCTTTTATGTATCTTTTGTGCTTCCTATTTTACAATAGCTTTAAGTATAAAAAAGTAAGATTTAGATTATCTTTATTTAAATCAACCTGAAGTTACTTCATTACTTTACTTTAGCAATTATTTTTAGAGTGTTGGTAATTGGTTTCTACTATTTGTAAATTTTGTTCCAATAAGTTTAATGTTGACTTTAGAAATGATAAGATTATTTTAAGCTTATTTTATAATAAAAGATCCAGAAATGGGTCCAAATACAAAAGTTTAGTCTTCTAATTTAAATGATGATCTTGGATAAATCAATCACATTTTCTCTGATAAAACTGGAACTTTAACTGCTAATTAGATGACTTTAAGATAATATATATTTAAAAACTAAAATATTGATTTACAAAGAGCAGATTCTCAATTAATATTTAATGAGGAAAATATAATTTATTTACTTTAATTCATAATTTGTAATGATATTAAAGTAAAAAATGGTAATGTACTATCTTCTTCAAGTGATGAAATGGCTTTAATTAACTATTTCCTAAATCAAGGACTCTAAATAGCAGAAGATGGTAAAAACTATCTTATTAATATACGAAATACAATATATTATAGAATTGAAAAAGTTTATTTAATTCCATTTACTAATTATAGAAAAAGAATGTCAATTATTTTAAGATTTTAAGAAAAATTATATTTATTTTGCAAAGGAGCAGACAGTATTATAATGGCAAGATCAGAATAAACTCTAAAATATTAGGATGTTATTCTATCTTCTAGTTAGGCATTTGCTAATTAAGGTTTAAGAGTGCTTCTATTCTCTTATAAAGAATTAGAAGAATCAGAATTTGCTGAATGGTTAGAGATATATGAAAAAACTCTGATAAAATAAGATGAATAGATGTTGGAAAGGTTACAAAATTAATTAGAAAGTAATCTTGTTATTTCAGGAGCAAGTGGTGTTGAGGACATTTTAAGTGAAAATGTTTAAGAGACTATAATTGAACTTTAATATGCCAATATCTAAATATGGATGATTACTGGAGACTCTTATGCTACAGCTATGGGTGTAGCCAAGAAAATTGGATTAATGAGTTCAAGATCTAAATCTATCTTGATTGAACATTAAACAATAAGTTAAATTGAAAGTTTAGTATAAGATTCTGAAAAAAATATTAGTAATTAATATGAAATTTGTTTAATGATTTTAAGTAAAGTTTTAATTGATTATACAATTGAAGATAAGTTTAAATTAATAAAATTAGCAAAAGAATGTTAATGTGTAATATTTAGTCGTGTTTCTCCTAAATAGAAAAGAGAAATAGTAGAATTATTTTAAAAGTGTTTTCCTAATCTTTGTACATTAGCAATAGGAGATGGTGCTAATGATGTTAATATGATAACTGAAGCTAATGTAGGAATAGGAGTTTGTGGTGTTGAAGGTTTATAGGCTGCAAGAGCATCAGATTATGCTATTCCTTTATTTAAATGTTTATAATAGTTACTTCTATTTCATGGTAGAGAATGTTATAGAAGAAATACTTAGGTAGTAACTTACAACTTTTATAAAAATGTATTGTATTTAATACCATAATTTTGGTTTGGTTTTTATAGTCAATTTTCAGCATAATCAATCTATGATTTTTATGTCTTTCAATGCTATAATTTTATGTTTACATCATTGCCTATAATTATTTATGGAATATTTGATATTAAATTTAATGATACTATGCCCAATAAATATAAATTTGGACAAGAAGGACATTATTTGAATTTTAAAGTTTTCATTCTTTCATTGTTAGAAGGAGTTTATTAAAGTTTGATTGTATTCTTCTTTTGTTTCTATTTCTTAAATACATCAACTTCAAATGGATTTGAATATGGATTATTAGTACAAGGATAGATAATATTTTTCATTTGCATTATAGTAGCAAATACAAAAATTCTACTTCTTTCACATTAAATACAAATTTTGTAGATTGTTATACAAGTATTGTCATATATATCTTATATATGTACAATTTTGATATTCAATAATGTTGTTGAATACTAACTCTATGGAGTACTTTAAGAAATTTTAACATAAGGAATTACTTATATAATTGTTTTACTTGTAACCTATTTGGCCATTAGTGTTATTATATATCAAAAGAAATACTAATTATTTAAAACATTAAAAAAAACTGAAGTATCATAATCAACAGCAATTAATGCATCGTTGATAACTTTATGAAGATTTTGATTATGAAAAAATATATACAATTTTATATCATTTAGATTTGTATCCAAAGACTTCTAAATCTGAGTAAGTAATATATAAGAATCCATCGTCTGGATCCTTCTTTTTCTCATATATATCTGCTAACTTGATATCTAAGAATAACATTCAATTTATTATACCTTCAGGCAATAACTAATTTCCAATATGAAAGTAAAGAGATTATTTAGGAGTAATCTATAAAGTATTTTTTAATGTATCACGTAATTGAATCATCCTAAAGTTTTGAGTAACTAAATATCAAATATTTTTAAGACAAAATGTACAATTGTTTTTTTAAATGTTAAATTTTAGACCTAGGATGCTTCTCTAAAATGACAGGAATCATATCTGGATTCTGATGTAACTTTTCCTTGAATTTTGCTTGTCTTTCTTAAATAGTATACTATTCCTTAAAATGTTTATATGTCATTTGATTTTGCTACATCTCTATTATTTATACTTTTTATAATTATTAATATACATAAAATAAAATACATCAATGTTTATATTTTTTTCCATCAAAGGCTCCTTAAATCTAAGAAAATGTTGTTTATTTATCCCATTCCAATAAAATGTAATTTTCATTGCTAACATTCAAGCAATTAAGGATCACATAATTATGATAAATTAGTGCATAATTATCAACAATATCTAATTTTTAACCAAAATCCTTTTTTTCTGGTTACAACATCTAATTAAATTCTTATTCCTTCACTTCTTTTGGTGGAATTCCTCTTTGATGAAATCTTATGAAATGATTACTATATAAATGAAAAAGGTCTTACTTAGTAAATAATAACATTCTTTTGCTATCTTTATTATCAGTGATTGCCCCTCTTATTGGATCTTTTAAGAGAGAAACATTAAGTGGAGAATGCATCATATGTTCTTTAGAATAAGAATTCATTAACCATTATTATTCTTTGAAATCGTAATTGTAAATTGCAAAAATATGAGAAGCATAAGTAACAAGTATTTTAATACATTTACCATTAATTACCAATATATTAGTAACATAATTTTAATTAGATCTACAATCAATTTATTCAACAGTATTATTAATCACATTAACAGATATGAACTTTTGCAAATAAGGATAAGTTATAATTAATGTTTTTTTATTAACAAATTTCATTAATTTTGGTTATCCATGAATTAATTAAGCTATAAATTAAGATTATCCATTAAATTTATGTTTAAATAATTTATCATCTTTATCAATACTATAAAATGTATTTTAAGTATGATCAAATTCCATACATTTGAAATGTGGATATACTTTATATTTTTTAAATTATTTATCAACCTCATTCATTATAACAGTTTAATCACTCTAACCATAACACAATAACTTTTTAGTCAATTTAATAAAATGAGCAGGTTTCTAGAGTTTGAATTCACACCAATAAATAGGATCAGAATCAATGTCATAAGATAGTAAATCAATAGAATCATATTTATTAATTGCA
>JPFL01000485.1:13594-26196 GCA_000733385.1 Paramecium biaurelia
TATTTTCCAAGGAATTATTACATTCGCTTTAGCAATTTTGGAACTACTTATATTAAGTTACCATGTTTATTATTGTAATAATGTTTTATACGTTAATTATCTAATAGATCCATTAGAGAATGATGCATATACATATTCTTTATTAATAGCAATTGATAAACATTGACAATCTAATTATTATGATTATTATATTTGATATAGTTTATTGTTTTAATAATCGAATTTTCTAATGGAACCATCACTACAAGCACATAAAAATTAAGAGTCAATGGTGGGTATAGATTAGTAGATATTAATATTATCTGGTAATTAAAAATTATTTAAAGGTTTATAATCGTGAATATTAAATAATGAAATTTGACCACTTAAATATGCACATATGAAATCTAGATATATTATTTAGAATATATACGTTCTTCATCTATCCAAAAGAGTGATCGAATTTGACTATTAATTGAACAACAGATTGAAATTTAAGTATATGTTGGATAAGAATAAATATCAATCACTCCATTTTCTTTACCTACCAATAATAATTGTTAATCATGATTATTTGAAAGAGCTGTGATAGTTGATGGTAAATATGGAATTTGTTTGTGATGTAAAGAAACATGAGCTTTTTCATATTACTTTTTAATCTGTGGTTGCTCTATTTACATTATTTTAATTTATATAAAATATATGTCATGGTATTAATGAATCATTCAACAATTATTGATCTTCTGATTTAATCTATTCTTGATTCTCTTTAGCACTATCTTCAACAAACATTTGATAAGGAGGCATTGCTGGAGGATGTAAAACATAACTGACCTCCATATATTATACAACAGTGTCTCCACCTTATAATATAATATTAATAATTACGTGTTCCATAAGCACAATGATAAGTAGATGATTTCTTATCAACATATTCACCTCCAACTTTAACATAGAAATTACCAGCTCTACTATGTACATCAAATCCTGTTATTCCTTAAGCTAATACATTCTAATGAGATTCAAAAACAAAAGTAGAAGGCACTTCTCTCTCAAATCTTTATACTCTTAATTTCATTTTATCTTCATTGTCCAAAAATTAATTAAAATAATTATCTGAACTACCCAGAGTACCCATAATAGTAGAATAATCAGAAGATATAAAATAAGCTATTCTAAGAGTATTAATATGACATCTATCTCTTGTCAAAATTCTTACAGGAGTTGCACTACCTGTTGGTTTACCTAACTAAATTTATATAGTTGTTGTTTTTGAATCATAAACTTCAATTTCAGCTCCTACAATAAATGCTACTACTCTTGGTGTTGGATATTTTAAGTAGTATTGAACCATGAAATCTTAAAATCTAGTACCAAAACCTTGTCTCAATCTAATCAAATCATCAAATTGATAATTAATGTATTAAACTTCTGCTTCTGAATCTACAAATGCTACCCATCTTACTCTTAAAACTGGTATGATAGCTGGTCCATTAATTAAATAGTTAATATAGAACCCTTTTACAGTAACATCAGAAACAAAAGTTTAATAATTGATATTTCTATTTTTATTCCACTCTATTTCTTCATGCATCAATAAAACTTCTGGACGTCTATTCAATTATATATATTATTTCTGACCTGCTGAATTATCTTGGAAATTACACTCTTGTAAACATTTGTAAAGGATAGACAGGTTCAACAAATTTGGTTTGTCTATTAATGGTTCTATCAATTCCAGATTACCATTCTGTATAACCATCATATCCCAATTGTCCTAATACTTTAACACATAAAATTGCTGCAATTATAAACATTAATATTAAAAAAACGATATCAATTAGATAATAATTCTGCAATCAACTCAACCAAGGCCATAGTATTTTACATAAATATATCAAAAATTTCTCTTTTTCTTTATTATAATTAATAAAATTCTTCCACCCAATCTTAACTTTTGATGCATTTAATTAATAACTTTAATTCTTCTAAATTCATTAATTTTTCCTTTATTTCTTCAGCATCTACTTCTACTTCATTCTAATTTTAATCATAATTTGCTCTTCTTTTTCCATAAATAAGATGAGTCATCACCTATTGTAAATCATATTTATTATGAATCATAGCTTAAACTACATCCTCTCTTTTATAACCTTATTCAATCAGTTCTAAAACCTTCTTTTTATAATCTTCAGCATTATCTAAAATCATTTCTTATATTTCAATGAGTTTCTACTTTTTTCCTTCTTTAATTGTTTAGATTATTAGATCCCCTTCTTGTACATCTTAATTAATCAACTATAGTTTTGGTTAAAGAATTCTATTTTTATGTATATAGTTATATTCTTCTTTAGTGGTACTTATAATATTATTTAGATCTTCTACAGTGATTTGTTAAGGAACTGTAATTTTGAGGTTTTCCCTCGGAGAAATTTTAACTATAATTTAAATCATTAATAATTTATTGGTACAAGGATGGAATGTGAGTTATTCATATTATGATTAATAAATTGAGAAAAAGAGTGATATCTAATGATTATTAAAATGAAATAGGATAATATTGAATAACTTATTTAAAGATTTGATTAAATGCCTGAATATAAATTAAGTTGCTAACATAATAAATTTTATTCATGAAATATTAACAGTAGAATGATATAGAAGGTTAAAGGCAGTCTCTTTTGAGCGTCGATGATCTCACTGATTTCTTTATCTTAAACAAAATCAACGATGGATAAAGTCTGAATAAGGTTAAAACATTTGGAGACGATTATGGATTAGCTCGTAAGTTAAACTCAGACTTAAAAGTATGTAAAATAGTTTAAAATCTAATAGTAAGGACTTGGGACAGAAGCTGATGTATAGAAGAATAGAGATAGTTTTGGTGATAATATTCCAGTAGAGAAAGAACCGACAACTCTTTGTGAATTGGTAATGGAATGTTTGGAAGACACTATGCTTCGAATATTGTTATTGGCAGCATTAGTATCAACAATAATTGGAATAATAAATGAAGGATTGGCAACAGGATGGACAGAAGGGTAAGTTAATTATTTATTAATAATAGAGCGACAATTTTCTTTGCAATATTTTTGATTATTTCAATTACTGCAGGAAATAATTATTTGAAAGAAAAACAATTCAGATAGTTGAGAAGAAGATTAGATGATGGAAAATGTCAAGTAATTAGAGGAAATAAGGTAACGGAAATTGCAACCAAAGATCTTGTTGTTGGGGACATTTTGTTATTTAATGTAGGAGATCTATTTGTTGTAGATGGTATAATAATATATTTAATATATAGGTTTGATGATATAAGGTAGTGCAGTTAAAATGGATGAGTCAGCAATGACAGGGGAAAGTGATGAAATAAAAAAATTCCCATATTAAGAAATGTTATAACAAAAACAACAATAGTCAAGTCAAGATGCTGCAAGAGGTCATACTAGTCCATTTTTAATATCAGGAACTAAATGCTTAGATGGGACAGGTTAAATGTTAGTTTTGGCAGTTGGATAAAATACAATATCTGGATAATTAAAGAAATTATTAATTCAAGATAACCCACCAACACCATTATAATAGAAATTAGAAGGAGTGGCATCTGATATAGGAAAATTGGGAGTTATTGTATCAATCTTTACATTCATTGCTTTAATGGGACATCTTGGATATGACATTTATTTGGGTTAGATACAATTTAAAAGTCTTAAAACTTTATAAGTAATAGTGGAATCATTCATGATTGCTGTAACAATCATCGTTGTGGCTGTACCTGAAGGATTACCTTTGGCAGTTACTATAGCATTGGCATATTCAGTTGGGAAAATGAAAGACGAATAGAATTTGGTTAAGAATTTATCATCTTGTGAAATTATGGGTGGAGCCAATAATATATGTAGTGATAAAACAGGCACATTAACATAAAATATAATGCAAGTTACAGCATTGTATGTAGAAAAGAATACTATAAAGAATGAAGTTCATACAATTAAACCTAAGTTAAGTAAGAATACTTTAGAATTATTGTGTGAAAGTATATGTTATAATTCAAATGCATATCCATAAAAAGATAAAGTAACAAATAAATGGATTTAAATTGGTAATAAGACTGAATGTGCTTTATTAGAGTGTGCTGATAATTTTAATTATAACTTTTCACAATATAGACCAAGTGATAAAATCCTTAGACAAATCCCATTCAATAGTAAGAGAAAGAAGATGAGTACTGCAGTTTATAATCCAAAAACTCAATTTGTTCGAGTTTATACAAAGGGTGCTTCTGAAATTGTTTTAGGTCAATGTATAAAAATGGTAGGTGCTAATGGTGTTGAATAAATATTAGATTAGAATGCAAGAAATTAAATTAATAATGATATAATCTAAGCATTCGCTTCAGAATCCTTAAGAACAATAGCTATTGCTTATAGAGATCTTGATCCACATTCTTAAAATTCAAGTGTACTAGGATAAATTCCTCAACTTACAAAATACGCTTAATCAATCTAAGATGATGATTTAGATAAAGATTTAGTACTTATTGCAATTGCTGGAATCAAAGATCCAATAAGACCAGATGTGCCTAATTCAATCAAATAATGTCATGCATCTGGAGTCACTGTTAGAATGGTTACTGGAGATAATATATTGACTGCTACAGCCATAGCTAAAGAATGCGGAATTCTTTAAGCTGGCAAACAACTAGGATAATATGAAGTTTTAGAGGGTAAGACTTTCAGAGAATTTGTGGGAGGATTAAAGACATCTAAAGATAAGGATGGAAATGAAATTAAAGAAGTAGGAAATAAAGAAAATTTTAAAGTTGTTGCCAGAGATATGAAAGTAATGGCAAGAGCATCACCAGAAGATAAATATATTTTAGTTACTGGATTGATTGCTGAAGGTAATGTTATTGCAGTCACTGGTGATGGTACAAATGATGCTCCAGCTTTAAAAAAAGCAGATGTAGGATTTGCTATGGGTATTACTGGTTCTGATGTTGCTAAAGATGCTGCAGATATTATCTTATTAGATGATAATTTCAGTTCAATTATTACAGGTACTAATTCTTTAAATTTTTAGCTATGAAATGGGGTAGAAATATTTATGACTGTATAAGAAAATTCATTTAATTTTAATTAACTGTTAATCTAGTGGCATTATTTATGTCTTTTTTGGGAGCAGTTGTTCTAAAAGAATCTCCATTAAATACTATTGAAATGCTCTGGGTTAATCTTATTATGGACACCTTTGCTTCCTTAGCCTTAGCAACTGAACCCCCCAGTATTACTGTTCTTGAAAGATAACCATATAAAAGAGAAGATAAAATTGTATCTCCAACTATGAATAGAACTATTGTCGGAGGATCTATCTATTAGATTGTTGTTCTGTGTTTTATTTTATTTATTTTACCAAAATATATGGATTTATCTATGCCTGAAGTGTTAATTGGACAAAAGGTAATAGTTAATGTTAATAATTTTAGTTCCATAAAAATGTAGTATAAATGAGCATATTTTTCTAAACTTTTGTCGTTATGCAAGTCTTTAATTCTATTACATGTCGATAATTGGATTATAAAACTATTAACCCCTTTGCAAATGCATGCAATAATCCATTATTTTGGGGTGTTTAAACATTCACTTTAATAATCTAATGCATCCTTATTCAATTCGGTGGTAAATTTGTAAAAGTTTCTCATTTAACTGCCTAATAACATATACTTTGCATTGGATTTGGAGTAGGAAGCATTATCTTTTCATCTTTGGTTAAATTAATCGTTCCTGAAAAATGGTGTCAAAGTGTTGAACTATTCAGAGAAGATGTCATTACTGAAGATAAGATGGATGATACATTAGCAAGTAGATTAAGAAGAAAATCAACTACAAGATAAAGAAATAGAAAAACAGAAAATGCAGATTATGTCACTGTCAGAAGTATATAATAAAGTCATTAAAGAATGTGAAAATATTAATTATAATTTAATAAATAAATCTTTCTTATAATACGGAGAATTACTTATAATATTGTAATAAACAATTAATAATGGCAATCATTCATTTAGAGGGCAGTTTATCTATATGATGGAACATCTGGCTTTCATTCATAAAATATTCTTTAAAAATATTATTCTCACTCAATTATTCCATCATACCAGGATGCAATCCAGTAACATAAACCTATGTGCTGTTTTCTAATGTTTAAATACTAATTATACTTCTCATATTATCTATAATAATGGCTAAACTATCAACTGCTTAAAAATCAAAAATGCAAACATATCTAAAACTAAGAATGAAAATATCTGTTTTAGCTAATTCTTTAATCTAATCAATATGTCCTTTTATGTTGATGTAATTTAAGGCTCCATTAAATCTATAGATAGTAAAAGTTCCTTCTATATGTGGAGGTATATCATTGCATTCTTCTTCAAATTCATGAAGATTAGTATCTCTAAGATTTATCTAATAGACTCCTTCCTTTTGATTAGTCATTACTTCTGCAGAAGGTGAACTCATTTTTTAGGCAAAAATGATTAGAGCATGCATACTTCCTATGAGAGTACTTTGAATGGCTCCATAATTAACACACAACCAAGCAATACAAAAAATATAGAATAAAATTAATTTTCTTTAAGTTCTGTATAAATTAACATAGTAATGCCAAGGTGGTATATTGATAATCATGTATAATAATTGACCACTTATAATATAGAAGGGTATATCCATAAAAAATTTACTAAATACTCCATAGAAGAAAAGTATTGATAATGCATTAAGAATCGAAGACCATTGATTTGTTTTACGTAATTTAATATCTAAAATGTACATTCTTGAAGATGCACAGCAAGGCAACCCACCAAATATGCCACTTAAAATGTTGGCTGTTGATACACATTATATTTCTTGATCATAATCACATTTAACTCCACTTAAAGATTAACCTGCCCTTGCACAGAATTGATTTTATATCAAAATAAAAAGTGTTATGGGAATAGCTTCTGTTAAAAGATGACTAACAACTTAAAAGTCGGGATGAAATTTTGGTCCATCAAATTCTATAAAATTAAAATATATTGTGACTTCTCCATAAGCTGATCTTAAACATTTCTCTGTTGGATAGACTATACCTAAAGTTAATCCTGTCAAAGTAGTTATGAATATCCATGGAAATTACCTAAAAAATATTCTACCCATCTACAAAAAGATGAAAACACACCATGCACCCATTAAATAATTTTTATCTCCTCTTTCTAAAAAAGATATAAACATATCATAATAGGATGAATATAATTCAACTCCTCTATTAGAATGATTATCAGTTAATCCAAACATATAATCACTATATGAAAAGAAAAATAAACTTGAAATTCCCAATAAGAATCCTTCTATAACATAAACTGGAATAAAATCAGATAAATGATGCCATTTTAATAATCCTGCTAAATAAATGTAGATTCCAACTATTATTGTAATCCAAGGCATAACCTCAACACCATAGGTCTTCACTAATTAATAATTTAATCCAATAACTACCCAAGATGGCATATATATTGAATGGTTGCCTTATTTATAATTAATAAAATACTTCCACTAAAAAATCCATTAGTAAGGGCTGCTATAAATGCAGTTGTAATACCAACAGAAGCATTGCAACCTGAACTACTACCAATAGTTAAATGAAATGGCATATTCAATATTGTCTAGGCCATTCCACTCTTCCATGAATCTCTAATATATGTTAATCCGCTTTTAAAACTATGAACCGATAAATGATCAAAGCTTGATTATTTTTACAATTTGCTTGGTTTGTCTTTGTGAACTTATTATTGATTTCCATTTTGATTCAGTGTTGGAATTTCAATTAAAGGTTATTAAGACATTAATAATATTAACAAACTCAATGCTAAAGTTAGTTATTCTCACCTTATTATTGATTAAAATTTCAGCAAGATTAGACCAATAAGACCCAGCAGTTGGAAAGAAAAACACAAGTTCAAACAAATAAGAAAGCGATGTTATGAAATACAGGAGAGCTGCAGCAATGGCCAAAGAAGAATTTTAGGGTATGGAAGTTTGAATAAAATTGATTAAAACTAAGTGGCCTTAATGGTTATGTTTGGAAATAAACTACTTAAGTAGATACATAAGTAGTTTTAGGATTCAATTATAGCATTTATGGTAAGGTATAGAAAGGAGATCAAACTAGAACTGTCAAAGTTTCCTTTTCTATTCCAGCTGGATAAGATTCAAGAATTAAAGCCACAGGTTGCAATATTGTTGCTTGAAATACAATAAATAAACAATATATTTTAATATTTAATAATGCCTTATTCATTCAAACTTTTAGTTCATGATGTCTAACTTCAAATTACAGACCCAATTTTAATCTCTAGTCCTTCTCTTTCATTCACCATTGCAAATTATCCTAAAATTATAGTTAACGGAAAATGTCCTATAAGCAATATTAAGGGAACATATGATTAACAGAAATCATTTGGCCATGGGAAATCTATTTTATTGCATTTGAGTTAGGATAAAATGACAGACATCTTAAGGGAAATGCCCCTTGAAATATTATTTTTGAACGGACAAGCCATTGTGGCTGGAGCAAGAATCAATTTAGAACATTTTATTCCAGATATTGATTCAGAATTGAAGTTTAAAAGAGGCAACTTTCATTTGTTAGATCATTTTGGAAAACCCTATTTGTTGGCTGATATTTCAATAAGCATACATGATCCTGAAAAAATTCCAGATATTTTGAAAGAAGAGAGAGAAAGATAAATCTAAATGATGAAATAAAAATAATAGCAAGATTATTTACATTAACTAGAGAAGCCAACTGATCTAGAACCAGTTCCAGATTAGATCGTATATAATAAAAAGAAAAAATAAGACTCTACACCTAAAAATTAATATTCACATCCAAATACATAGTCTGAATAGAGAAGTCCTAGGAATATGAATGATATTGAATAAATGAGTTAATAACCAAAAATAAGCATTTAACAGCAACATTAATAAACAATGCAATCAACTTAACCTAAAATTCAATAAAGACCTTTAAGTGCTACACCTAAATCTAATATCAATCCAAATTCTAGATAGCCTAATAGTTTCCATGAATCTAAAGCATCTTAAAAATAGCCTTCAAAAAAACCCTTAAAACCAGCTCTCAAGGTAAATTAAAAGACATCTAAACCAATTCACTAGAATCCCTAAACATAATAAATACTTAAAAAGAATCCAAATTCTGTAATTGTACCAGAACCAGAAGAAATTAAAGACATTCCAATAACAGAATGGGTTAATTAAGTTTACTGTCCTCCTCCTATGTTTCTGGATAAGAAAGTGTATGTTCATAAGATTTATAATGCACCTGAAGAGTAAGTTGAAAAATATGTCAAACCAGCAAAATTCTATTCTGTCGGAATACAAACTGAATTTCAATTGCCACTTATAAAAGCTTAATAAACTGAATACTCTCAAGATCCATAAGATTATACTCCTAAAGATAGAGTATAAACATAAACAGTTGTATCTGATAACTATTAAGAGGACTTTGAAAGTTTTGTTTAATCTTAATCATAATTTTCTTAAAGTTAATAACTAAAACAATCAAAAACTCCAAGAAATTAACCTTCCTCAAATAGAAGAACTACTTCTATTTAAGAAGCTGTTGAAGAAGATGTGATATCAGATATCTATTCTTAAGATTTTGAATAAATTAGTTAGAGTTAAACTTTTAAAAGAAGTTTATCAAAAAAAGATGAGATATCAGATTCATATATCCCAGATTTTGAGTCTATTAGCCAATCCTAATAATTCAGGAGAAAGTGACTTTAAATATCTATTTTATATATATTATATATTTCATTATGGGTAATAAATAAACTCCTGCATAATAATCAATTCAAGCATATACTAAACATCTAAAGACTAGAAAGGAAACTATGAATTTAAGTGGCCTAAAATGTATGAAATATGATAATATTATTATGACGATTGATTAATGGAAGAAATTAAGTGAAAACTTATTATAAATCTAATATGATTATCCTTTATACAATAAAAGAATAAAGAAAATAATTTCAGAGTTGAAAATATTCATTGCAAATATTAATTCAGAAGAGTTGATCAAAGCTTTTTAGAATAAACAAAAAATAGAGGAATTTCTACGATTTGATAATAGTGAAACTTATCCTTGCCTAAATCTGACTGAACATATTTAAATTGATCAATGCTAAATGCATGTATAATCATTGATGAAATCAACAAGAATTAAAAGAAGAATTTTAAATAACATTAATGAGCTTAAAAAATAATCTAAGTTAAAGAATTTGATATAAAAAGAGATCTTATAAAAAGATCATTTTATTATGATTATCATTAAAAACTATTGTTAACTTGTATTATCAACATTTTAATAGATAAATATAAATGAGATTAATTAAGAAATAATAGATCATTCACAATCACTAAGATTTATAACTAAATTTTAATAAAAATTGTTAACTGAAATTTATATGAAAGATATTGATCCTGATATTACATTGAAAACAATATTCTCTCATGAAAAAATATACCTTCATTATATTAATTTTTTAAAACATGTTAATTCATAAGAATTAAAAATGTATGAAGAAATGTTAGAAATTAAATAAAATCTTACTCTTAATGATTTGGGTGCAGAATAAGTATTTTGGTTGAGTGAAAAGAAAGATCCTTATTCTGAAATTATACTATAATTAAATTATATTTATAAATAAACATGCCCTGTAAGAAAGTTTGAACTTATTGGAAAATTAAAATATACAATATGTAAAGTAAGAATGCAATAAATTATAAGTGTTTGGACGAATATTATAGTGAAAATCCCATGAAAAATTAGAAACAATTATAAGTTGATAGTGATCACTTTTTAATTATTTTGATTTACACTTTGATTAGATAAAATTAACCTACTTTTTTGATTCATCTTAAATTCATTTAATTTACAATGTCAAAGGAAATAGGTAAATGAATCAGTTTTATCATTCTTTTTAGAAATAGATAGAGGTTAGAATTCTTGGGTATTTGTAAGCCTCCTTGCTGCTGTTGCATAAATTTAAGAAAAAGATATTTGCAGAGATAATCTATAAAATTGTTTAGAAACAGTTATCTAGAGTTAATTCATAATTGAAGGGATCTGATTCATGTTTTTTAAATAAAAACTTTATTTTTTTGCTAGTAAATAATTTACAAACTAAATAAAAATAAACTAAATTTATATCTTAATTCTATAAAATTAATTTTAAACAAATCTTAAAAATTCACTGAAAATCAAAATTCTCAAACTAATGTTTTCGTATTTTGTTCTAGGAGGTGTTATTAAAAGTACAACGCTCGTTTAAATTTAATTCTAAAGGACTTACTTCATTAGTTGATAAACTGATTTCTTTTTCTTCTGAATCTTCATTTTAAATTTTGGAAAATGAAAAACTTAACTACTTTTATTTTTTGAATAAGAGTTAATTTCAATAATTACTTATAATGTTCTTGTTACTTCTTAAGTGTATCAGTTTTCATGATGACTCCTAGTTATTATCATTTATTTTTGATTATGTTCTATTCTATTTGATATAAGAAAGCTTTTTATTATCTTTGTTACGAAATAAAGGTGGAAATTCATTAAATTATCTTTTGATTTTAAGGAAAAAATTAATGATTATTTATCGTATGATATTATAGATTATTTTTATATTGTTATAATAATTCAATATTTTTATCTACGAACTCCAGCTAAACATGCTCTATAAATATTTCTTGGATTTTCTGGAAACATATCAGCATGAATTCTTAAGTCTTCCATATTATCTTTTAAAATTAATTGCATATAATTATGATACCTAATTCTCCTTTTTTTGTCCACATAGCTTCTGCAGTATATCTTTTACACATGTCTTCAGCTTCTTATCTTAAAACAGGATCATTTACTCTGCCAGTAGCATAATCACATCCCTTCCAACAGATTTAGATAGATGGGTTATACCATGAAAATACATCTTAACACATTGCATAGCAAGTACCACCATTATATCTAAGAATTTATCCACCTAAGATTTATTGATTAGATTACCTGTTGCCATTTTGATAAATAAAAATAAAATGTTATTGTATATTATATAAGTTTTAATTAATAATACTGATTTGGTTGTGTATTGGTATAATCAGGAGATTCACAGTGGATGATAATCACTGTAGAATAATTAGATAAATAAAATAGTTATTATAAATGAGTGTATATATAGAGAGTCATTAAAAAATTAAATCTTTAAATTTAAATAAAAACAAACAATGTCCAGCAATAAGGAATAAATCAAGGCTGAGCTTGATGAGAATAGAAAGAAATTAGCTGAAAAATTTGGACAAACAAAAATGGGAAGTACTTTGGCCAGAAGAAAGCATAAAAATGTTCATTAAACTTAAGTACGTAATGGAAATAATCATTATAGATTAATGACGATAAGAAGCTTAAATAAGTTATTAAGAAATTTGGAGTTTAACAATTAGGGAATATTGATGAAGTCAACTTTTTCAAAGATGATAATACAATTATTCACTTTTCAAAACCAGAAGTCC
>JPFL01000485.1:26216-39052 GCA_000733385.1 Paramecium biaurelia
ACTAAAAAGTTTGCAGAGTTGATGCCAGAGATTTTGAATCATATTGGTCCTAACTAAATGGGTCTTCTATAAGAATTAATGAAAGAAAATTAGAATAAGGTACATAATTTAAAAAAAATTTAAGGAAAAAGTTGAAAAAATTGCTGAGGCTGATCAAAAAGATGAAGAGGATATTCCTAATTTAGTATAAGGATAAAACTTTGAAGAAGCAAGTAAGAAAGAATGAGTTAAAATATCATATATTATGTATTCCATCCATTATTTAATAACCCAATATCTATTATTATCTGTTTGAGAAGAGATCTTAATTGCTTGAAGGGAGTATTGATAATCAACAAGTTTAGAAGGATTTTATCTACTCATTGTTAATATTAATAGGGTATTTGAATAATTAATCAGAATTACATGAAGGTTTGAGATGACTTTATAGAAATCAAAAATGAAAATGAATCCCATTTGAAATTATTATTAATTTAATAATTATTATGGTGTTGACTGCAAGACAAAGGGATGAATTAAATTAAGCAATACATCAATATTTATTGATTAGCTATCAATAAAGTGCATAGGTCTTTAAAATTGAAGCAGTTGTTAAGGATGGATAAATTGAAGTTGATTTATTAGAAAAAAAATGGAATTCTATTGTAAGGTTGTCAAAACGAATAATAACTTTGGAATAGCAAGTAGAACAATTGAATGAATAATTAGCATAAGCTTAAGCTGGCAAAATACAATTTAATAAATGTACAACAAATAAAGTTAAGATATAGCTGATGATGAATAAAGATTAATACCAATTGAGAAATTTAAATTAGAAGGACATAGAGCAGGAGTGAATTGTGTAGCTTTTCATCCTTAATATTAAATTCTTGGTTCAGCAAGTGATGATGGTAGTATTAAATTATGGGATTACGAAAGTGGTCATTTCGAAAAAACCTTAAAAGGACATACAAGTAATGTAAATTGTTTGGCATTTGATCCTACTGGAAAATATATTTGTAGTGCTAGTAGTGTATAATTAAATTTGATAATAAGGATTTATCAATAAAAATATGGGAATTAAAAAATCATACATGTGTAAAAACACTTATAGGTCATGAACATAGTGTATCAACTGTTTAATTCTCTGATCATGGAGATTTTATATTGAGTGCTAGTAGAGATAAAAGTATCAAATTATGGGAAGTGTAGACTGGATTTTGCAAGAAAACCTTTTCTGAACATCAAGAATGGGTCAGATGTGCTGTTTTTAGTAATGATGAAAAGCAAATGGCTTCTTGTTCTTAGGATTAGATGATTTATATATGGGTAATAGATAGTGGATAAATTTTGCATTAATTGAATGGACATGAACATGTGGTTGAATAGGTTAAGTATGTTCCAGAACATGGGGCTAAACAAATATTGACTTAACAATAATAGCAAAATATTTAAACTATTAATTTATTAGTTTCTGTATCAAGAGACAAGGAAATCAAAATTTGGAATACTATTTTAGGAACAAATTTATTCACCTTATCTGGACATGATAATTGGGTCAATGGAGTTTCTTTTCATCCAGATGGAGTTCATATGCTTTCAGTATCTGATGATAAGACTATTAGAGTATATATTTTATATTTATGTATAGGTATGGAATTTGAAAGAATAGAAATAAAAAAAGAAGATAGAAAATGCTCATGATAAGTTCATTTTAAAATGTGAAATAAATAAATTTATATTCGCCACATGTTCAGTAGATCAAACAATTAAATTATGGCTATTAAGTTGATCAAATAAATAATATTTATCAAAAATATGTAAAAATACAGTTAATTAATTTTATATGATAATTATGATATATTAATATATTATAATCATAATCTCCTTTTTAAATTCCATACCGATTAAATATGCTATTCAAATTGAATGTCATCTTCAATTAACACATTTAAATTATTGTAATATCCAATAAATTCCTCAAAGGTTACATTTGGATTTTTCACATAATCTCCTCCTGTCTACAAATATAAATAAAAGTATTACAAAAACAATGTGATGTTATTCAAAAGTGTCTATAAATTCACATAAAACATCATCTTCTCTTTTTCTGTTGGCTCTTACATCAGGATGATCCTTAGCATTGAATTATTCTATTATTTATTAAAACTTAAATTACATTTAACTATATCAATTGTAGCCTTAGGAAGAGATTCAAATGCTTATTGAACAGCATTAAATTTCCTTAAACTCATTGTATTTTAAACCTATTTAATGAATCCATCATAATTCATCATACCATTTGTTTGGAATTATTAAAATACTTCATCTAATATTTAGTCACTAACCTCCAATCTCCATTATTTAAAGCAATTCTTCCATTCCTAATATGATAATGCATTTAAATGGGATTTATCATACAACTAAAATCTATACTATATATTTATTAATCCTCTTAATCCCCTTTAAGAGATTTTATTCCTCAAAATTTAAACACCATCCATTTTTTATTTATTAGATTTCACACTTTATTCTCTTTCTTATTGTTATTGTTATTATTATTGTTATTGTGATTATTATGAAATTTATGATTAAGAAAGAGGAATTTATTAAAGTTACGATCCATTTTAGTTGACTTTGACATCTTCTAATGGTTTAAATATATTAAATGAAGCTGGCTAATTATAACCAACAGAAGGTCTGGATTAAGCTAATTATTCTTATTAGGTGAATGTTCCAAATGGTGCATTTGCAGAAACACTACCTCCTTGTAATACATATCTATGATGATCTTATAAATAACTTCTTTTATGATCTGGTTCAAAAACTTATTTATTACCAGCATGATGATTCTTATTTCCATCTTATAACAATCTGAAAACATTTACAATTATCTATTCAAAATATTTATCATCTGGTATTGAAGCACTATAATTACTAAAGAATTCTAATAATTCCTCTTTTGTAATATTTTCATGTCCAAAACCTCCATTTATATTATGTAATTATTGTAAAGGTTCAAAAAAATCTTAAATAATTTCGTCATCACTTTTCTTCCCACTTTTTAAATCTGGATGATTTCTACAAATAAAATTATTTCTTAATGTTGATAATGTGACATAATCATTTGTTCTATATTTATCAAATAATTATTCTATTAATTAAGTTCTTAATAATGGCATTTCACCTCTTAATACAAACATAAAACCCCATAAATCTATTAAACCAGATTATTCTCTATCAAAATATTAGAATACAAGATCTATTTCAGGGTCAGTCACTTCAATTTTATGATCTCTAATAGCCTTTCTAAACTCAGTCAAATTCAACATTCCATCATGATCTGCATCTAAGATTTTACCAACTCTATATAAAGATATGAATCCTCTTGCTCCTCTTGATACTAATCTATTTCTAATTCTTTATACTATTAATTCAACTTATCTAGATGTTGAAGACATTTAAGATGCATTTGATTAATGAGATTTAACTGATTTTGGTACTGATTAGCGTTATTGTTATTGTTATTATTATTATTATTATTATTGATAAGATTTTATGGATTTATCTTAAGAAGGAGAGAAATTTAATTATTAGACAATTTGAGGATTTGTAATTATATTTTATGATTCAGGAGAATAGTTTAATTATTACTATTATTATTTCACACTTTAAGGTGGTGTACCATATTATGGAGCTTATTATTAAAATTAATTTAGATCCCAAACCTAGACTATGATAGTCTTAAAAATCTCATCATTTGTCACATAAAATCCAAAATAAGAGTAAAAATCAAAAAAATCTTATATTGTTAACATTTTAATTCCTCTTAATTGTAGATATACACTCAATCCTGATAAAAATTCTTCTCTAACATCATTAGGTGATCTATTTAGTATTTTAATTTCTGGATGTCTATCTGCATTAAATCTATTCACCAATTACTATGGACTGATATCTCTTTATTCAAATGTGTAAAATACATCTGACACTACTCCTTGTCTTGATTAATTCAAATATTGACCCTTAATTTAGTTAATCAAGTTTGAAGCACTCATATACTCTCCATTGAATAATTAATACAACCCATCCACTTCTATATTATTTCTTTTCAAATAATCCTGCAATTACTAAGCAGTAAATTAACTTGGTAAACTAATTGCTAAATTCAAAATGCCTAAAGCTCCTTTTAATTGTAATTTTAATCTTAGTTATTCTAATGGATTTCCTGTTTACACAATTCTTGATTCTGCTTATTCCTCCAATGATTGTTTCCCAACAACTCTATTGATAAACTCCTTATAATTTAGTTATTCATTAACAGAGTAAGTTGTCCAAAGTCTTTCTCCAAACTAAAATTATGAAATTCTTATACTTCTTAATCTGAAATCGTAACACCTGCTTTTGCTATTGCTTTTAAAAAATCTTGCTTTTTCAAATTCCCTTCATTGCTTAGGTCAAAGAATTTGAAAATTTTTAGTAAAACTGTTTCAACACCTATTCTTGAAGAAGCTTTGAATTAAAGTTTTGTTACAAGTTCTTTTTCAAATTGCTAAATATCCATTTTAACGATAATTTAAATTGTAATTTTAGAAATGACATCTCGTCATAAGTTTCCCATAAATTGCCAAAGATACTTTGTATATTAAATATATTTAGGACAATATCACCATAACCCAAAAAATATAAACTAAATTATTTTAGCTTTAGTATATGTTTTTAATTATCTAAGTTAGATTTACATATTTTTGAATAAAAATGATAATAACAATTCAATAGCATATATCAAAGTTATTGGCAGAATAATTATATAATTACTTTTACTATGAAGTTTGTTTTATAAATATAAATAGACATTAATTTCTCATTCCAATTATTCAGATCCAAAATTAATTTGTTCCCATTGATCTGATTCAAAATTTAATTATACTAAAGCTGTATTCTAACCCAGAAACAATTAACTTTTCTGAAAGGGATTTGGTTATTAATATTCAACAGTAGGTAAGAATTAAATAAATGCTATTGAAAGCATATTATTGTTAAAAATATCATAAGAAAAGCTAATAAAACCTTACTTCTTTTCCAGATGTTAATAGGTACAGATTGGCTTTTCTTTAGTTTAATATTTAAGATTTCTAATTAATTTATTATTCTATAAATTATAGACTCTTAGTCCAAAATGATGTTATACTACCACCAAATTATTGTTATTCCAAATTTTAGCCTTTATTTTTTAAAAGTATTTTGGCTCAAATGATAATAAGAGCGATTTAACAATGTTTAAGTTTTTATTCTTCTTTCTAAATACTTTTAAGCAAATTAATTTTTATTATCTTCGAATTTACAATGTTGACAGATATGTTTTATTATTATAAAGAAATCTCCAATCAAAAGTTTCAGGGCTGACCTAATAAAGTTCACTTTATTCTCCAAGAATATCAGATATTTCTAATGTATCATTAGTTTGTACTAGTTTATATTGAGAATCTTCTGTAAAGGATAATTTCAAATGTTTGTAAGATTCAAAAGTAATAAACTTTTATTTATATTGCTATTTAGTTTAGAGATTATATATAATATAATCCTATTCAGCCATAAAAATTATATATTTAGAATCAGGAGTAAATTAAATGTAAAATGTATCTGCATCATCTTCATGTTCAATAATTATTTAATTGGTTTTTAAATTTCTTACAGTAGCAAGATAATATTCCTTATATTTTTCAAATAAGATTATACAACAGACAAATGTGTTATTATTTGAAATGATCATTTTATTAATAAAGTTATTCTCCTATTTTGGGTGTTTTTCAATTTTAGTTTAAAATTGTTTGACTATACAAATATTTTGGGATTCGAATTACATTTTATTAATATAATATAATAAAATGGAGTTTAACTTAAGAAATGAATAAATGATTGCATATCATAGAAATAGAGAAGACTATGAACCCTAACCTGAAGATTGTTTATAATTTGCTTATGGTGATCGCAGATATGTGAAAATGACAAACTAAATTTATGCAAGTGAAGATGTTTTGAAACTGAAGAATTTAGAAGAAATCAATGAAGATTTGTAATACTTTTAATTATCAAAATTATAATAGTCATAGAGGAGATTTTATAACATTGGCATTATTATCTAGTGAAATATTGGATGTGTTAATGAGTCACTTATCTAATCCTCATGAGAGAATTAGAGAACTCTCTTCAAGTGCAATTGTAAAAATGTTTTAATCAATAAAAGGTGTTGATAAGTTCAATAAAATTTGGAAGAGATAAAATAATGGAAAAGTGTTATGTTCCAACAATAATGAAACTTCTAAATGATTAAATTGTTAACATTAGAAAAAATGGATACTTAAGTTTATTAAACATGACAGAGTTTTAATAAGGTAATAATAATAATATTAATTTAAATTTATAGGAGTTGATCATGTATATGCATAGAGTATTTTAGTACCATTGGTTAACAAATTAGTTGAGGAAAGTGTTGAGGATTTATTAACCTTAGATTTGTAATTATTAGAAAAAATATTATATTGTGGAGATGCTTAAGTCGAAATTCTTAAAACATAAGCTATCAAAAGATTGACTTAACTTTTAAAACGATCTAATTTTAAGTTAAGATCTTTGGCTTGTAAGAATTTAGCTTGCATTTCCTATGATGCAAATGGGAAATTAGATGTTATCAATTAAGGATGTGTTCTTGAATTATGTGCACGATTATTAGATGATCATAATGAAGTTATTACTAATGCATCAATGGCTTTGGCTAGTTTAGCATAACATAATGAATGCAAATTTTAAATGATGGATAATAATAAACTAGACATAGTTATTAATTTACTTAGTCATAATGATCACTAAATCAAATTAAATAGTGTTCAATTAGTAACAAGTCTTGCTGAACATCCAAAAGGAAGAAAGGAATGTTATAAATGTTTGCCTACTCTTTAGACCTTTTCAACTGATCCTTAATATGAATATATCAGTCCTTATGCTATTTAAGCCATTGAAGTCATTAAGTGGGAACCTTGAAAAATAGATTATATTATATAATATATATTTTAATAATGGAAAGAGATCCTTTTTATAACAATGAGTAATAAAATGAATTACGACCCTATAAGCCAAGTAAGTTTTGAAATCAAAATAAGCTTAGGAATAAACCTTCTTTGAAAAGTTTTCATATTAATCTTTAACATTCAAAACTACTGTTGTTTAATTCATAATATTCTTTTTAACTATTTTTCATACTGTTTATTTGACTGAAAAATATTTGGAAGATGATGAGGATGAATCTGAAATTTATAGTTTTGAATGTGTATTGTACACTTGGGGTTCAAAACATACACCCTCAATTATATACCGTTTTTAATATTGGAGATTAGTCTGTCCTATATTTCTTCATGGATCCATTTCACACATTATAGGCAATATGATGGTTCAAATATATTATGGGTTCATTTTAGAATTAACGCATGGATGGAAAAGAGTTTCAATCCTCTACATTGTTGGAGGAATAGGGGCTTCCTTATTTTCATGCGTTAGATTCCACTATGAGACATCAGTTGGGGCTAGTGGATCAATATTTTCTTTATTAGCACTTGAGTTAATTTATTTTATTACTGCTTTTCCTGGAATTGAACCAAAAAGAATTGTCGTATTTATTTTATTAGCTCCCATGATTTTCCTATCTTTTATTGATGCTCCTCCTCAAGTTGACATTGCTGGTCATTTAGGAGGACTTGTTGTAGGATTACTTATAGGAATAGGATATGCATTTGCAGATGCATAAAGCAATATGTATTGAAATCATTATATAAATAGTAAAAAACAATGTTAATACATTTTTTATGGTTTAGTTGGACTTTTGTTTATTTATATTTTCATAATCCTCTACTAAGCTAAATTAGAAGATGAATAAATATGCTAAGGAATGAATATTATTTGAATTACAATATTATTTTACATAAACTATAATATTTATAAAATGAATTATGTAATTAAATAAACAGAATAATTTTTAAGGGGACTAAAGACCTGTCATTCAATTGATTAGAACTTACATTGTTACTTTTCAAATAATGGTATATATTACAATATACAAAATTTAGGAATTTTATTTTTAAGCAATTATTAATAATTTGAGGATGTTGATACTAAAAAACCTACTTTTTTTTTTTATCTCAACTCCAATTCATTTGAACAACTCCAAACTAATTCAATTCATTACAAAATGCCTTAAACATTGTCTCCAGATCTATAAATCAAACTATAAAAACTCAATGCCTCTTTAGATAAATTAGTTTTCGAATTAAACATTCTTTAATTATATACAAGTTTAAAACCCTTTAAAAAATAAATTAAAAAAATAGAGATTTAAGTTTATTTCACTATTTCGCAATTGAGAGTCATACAAAAATTTAAAATGATTGTATTTTTTAAGGATTCATATTTTACTATTGAATGCCCTATCATATAACTAGATGAAATAGAACAAATGGAATTGATTAGAAAATATATGGAAAAAAGAAGACACTTAGATGTATTAGAAGTAGATCCAGAAATTTCAGAATACTTAAATGATTTCAATTAAAAAGAAGCAATTTAATTTATTTTGAAAAGAAACAGTCTAGAAGTTCATTTAAATAGTCAAAATTAAGATACATCTCTTGAATTAAATAGTGGATTTCTAACTTCATATAAGTTTGATGATTTCACTAATATTTATAAAAATGTTAACACAATCAATATCGAACCAAATATATTAACTCCTTTTCATGGATATGGATTCAAAATCTCTATTTCAAAAGATGTTAATGAAAAACCAAGAATATTTATTTCTAAAGATTGGTAAGATCAAATCAGTATGGTGTTGAAATCTATTACTACTCTTATTAACAAAATAAAAATTATCTCTATTTTAGATGATGAATGTAATGATGATGATTTGTAAACTATATTTCTATTCAATTTTAGACTAGACATTATAGCTGAATATTAAAGTGATGGAGTGTAAGAACAAGAATCATTTATTTAGAGCCAACAAATAGAAGAACAATAGATGAGAAAAAAAATAAAAATGAATTTAAAAAGTTGATTCTCATTTTATTCAAATAAATGCTAATTAATTATGTAATGATAATATAGTGATGAAAAAGATTATGTGAAAATTTAATGTACTATTTTGTAATAATAGCTTGATTAAATCACTTTTTCTATGTATTTTTAACTTTTGGTTATGCTTAAGTTCCTGCTCTAAAACCATTCTTTGCTCTTCTGGCAATTGATTTCAAATATCTCATTCTTCCTGTTCCAGTTGATCTACGTCTAGCAACCTTTTCACCCCATCCACTGTCTAATATTGTATTAACTTATTTTAATACAGAGTCGTAATCTAGCAGCTGGATATCCACATGAAGCGCATCTGTTTTTTTAAATGTGGAATGTTTATCTACCACATCTCTTGCAGAAAGTATGAGTCTTTTAATGTCTTTTACCTATTGCTGGTGTACCTCTTGCCATTTAATTATTTAATAAAAGATTTAATTTTATGAAATAATCTCTAACACTAAGAAAAATAAAGATGATAAGAAATCTTTTGTAATATAGGTAATATGAATTATTAGTTATAAATAATCCAGATCATCGTTAATCCAAAAGATTTCTTAATTAAAAATATACAATATGTTTATCTAAAACACATTCATTTTTTTTTGGTTTTTTGTTTTAATCTATTTATCCATTCTTATGACACATTTATTTCCTTTTTTTCTATATTTGCTTTAGCCTAAAAGTATTCTTCTAGGTTTTATTCAAATTTTTTATATTCATTAAGTTTGGTGTTGCTTTCTTATTAAACTTTCTTTCGTACCAAATTACTATTTTGAACAATTAAAGGCTCATTTTCATTATTATTTATATTATTTAATGTAATAGATGGGCTCTGTTTTTTTGTATCATCATAATAGCTTAAGCAATCCTATTATTTTTCATCTAGAAGCTATATAAATAATTATAATCGTTCCTTTGTTTTAGAATATTTTTGAGTTTATGAATAGAACCTTTTATCTAATACTTACTTCAATGAAACCAAAAAGTCCTATATTTTACATCAGATTCTTACATTTACTTCTTTGTTCCTCAAAATTATATTTGTAAATGAGTATTTCATGAGCCTCAAACAATGAATTGATTAAGAAATTTTTTCTTTGTGTGAAAAGTATTTCACTACCTCTTGCAATTCTTTATGCTTTAACTAAGTTACCTTATAAGATTTTTCCAGCTCTCTTATTATGGTGACATAATCTTTTAGATATTTGATATCAATAGGTTTGGTAATTTAAGAAAATTACTTAATATGTTAAAGAATTTTCTAGTATATAATTTAATCATTACTTCCATATAAATCCTTACAGATTTGTAGATCTAATCAAAAAAGAAATCATATTATTCTATTTATTAGAATGTGTAAGTAAAGTACTACTGCAATTCTTTGTATGTATAGTTCTCCACAAATATTAATTCAATTATTTATGTCAAATAGCATTATTATTCTATGATATCATAATTTGTTTCATCTGTCGAAGGTGTCTCACATCGCAGAATCTCTTTGTTTAATGTGCATTACATATTCATAATTTTTAAATACAAAAATAATTAAAAAATTCCACACACTCAATAGAGATCAATTATTACAATTAAAATTAATCCTATTTAATAGATTTTATATACTTTTTTCATATCCAAACTAATCAACATAAAAACAAAGATATATCTTGATTTATTTCATTAGATTGTTCTACTCCTTTCTATTTTGCAAAAGAACAACTTTGAGAAAACTAATTTCCTATTGATATTATGATGTAAAAGTAATTATTCTTCTTTCAATTTATTTTATATAATCACTATAAATATATATTCTAAGATATACATTATATAAAGCTATCTTTATTCATTTTTTAAATATAGGACACCAGACTGATTATTATGTTGCAATTTCTAACATATCTTGTTCTCTTTATCATTAAATACAAATTTTGATATTTCTTATATACTAATTATAATCATTTTTTTTTGAAATAAGAAACTAAAGGTGAAATTTAAAGCATCTTAATTCTTAAAACTTAAATAACTTAATAACTATTTGAAATAAGATCTTTGACTAAAAATAATAAACATGTTCTGTAATAATAAAGTATCCAATCAATTTTGATAACAAAGTAAATAATTGATTTTCTTAAGTTTAGAAAAGAATTACTTTGTTATCTAATTTTTTGTATGCTCAATTATTTAAAATAAATGTTATTCAAAATTAAAGTAGATTAATAAGAATAATGAAGAATATTACAAATATTTTATTTTTTAAAAACAGAAAAATGATTAATTTATTATGTTTTCAAGAAGTTTTCCTTCTCATAGGGAGTGATTTTCAAATCGAGTAGATAGCTGAGGTTTTTAAATCTTAAGAATATGAAGGGAATTTAATTTGAGCAAAATATTAAAATGTTTCAAATAAATTAGTAAAATATTAATATTTCAAACTTCAAGTTCAAGTTATTTTTAAAATTCTGCCATTTGTTTTTCTAATTCTAACATATCACATTATAATTCATCGTTATTGTTAGTTGATTCCAATAAAGAATTTAATTATTAAATATCAGAAGAGGGAGGAGGTTACAATTATTTTGAATATCCATTCAACTATTTGTTAATTTCTGTAGAAAAACTTTATATTTCTGCCAAACTTTATTCTAAAAATCCATCGCAAGTCCATTTTGTAATGCAGGTTGAAGGTACTTTATATTCTACTATTATAAATGCTTTATACTTGATAATTGTTATTAGAGTTCTTAATCAGTGATACAATTTGAAATTTATTAATCAATAACTTTAATATCTTCTTAGAATTTTGTATATATTTTATTTCTTTTGTTTTCAAAATCAATTGCTCTTTCTTCAAATGTTTTATGATTAATCTCTGTAGGCTTTATTTAATTGATTTACTTCTAAATATGTTAAGCTGTAAGATTTAATTTATTTAATGTATAGTCTCTGACTTTATCAACTTCTTCTTTTGTAAAGGATACTTATATTGAGCTAATTTTCTTTTTTCTTTCTTCTATTTCTTTGATAAAATGATTCTTTGTATCCTCATCAAAACACAGATTAGCTGCACAATATTTTTAAACAATTCTTATTGGGGAATGATCATCAGAAGAATCAAAGATTCTCTTACGTTTTTAAATTGACATTTAATTCGTTAATTTATTTATTAATCATCTGTTAAAGAAACATTTTTATAATTAATGAAAAAATGTGAAAATATTAATCATGTTTAAGATGAGTGATGTCTGGGTGTAGTTCTAATTTGATTTGTTGAGATCGATCTAACTTTTGGTAATTGTTATTATTCTCCATTTTAAATAATAAATGTTGTTGAAGTGTTATGCAAAGCTGGCCTATTAGATTATCTAGTAACTTATTTTGTTCTTGAAAATTTAAACTATGTATTAGAAGCTTTCTTCATATCAGATTTATAATGAGAATCATCAGATTATCTATGCATTATTGAGGGTTAATTTCTAAAGATATTATAAACTTATTTTGAATTTTCAACTTCCTATTATAATTATTTGATCACTTCATTTAATCGTTAAATTTATAACTAATACTATTCCATCATATAAGATTATTCACTTATAACCTATTATTATTGTTTAGATTCTTCTTTAATTTAGATTATGGTTGTTTATTATTATTCTATTTTTTTTTCCCTTCATTCAAAGCCTTTTAATCTTAAATTCTTATAACTTCAAAATTTTCTTTTTCTAATTAAAGTTTCTTTAATT
>JPFL01000486.1:0-38703 GCA_000733385.1 Paramecium biaurelia
GATACAAAAGTAGGGTTTGTTTCAGATACAAATAAAATTAAAATTTCAGGTTCTTAATTTAGTCAACAATAATTTGCTATAGCTAAACAACCCTAATCAATTAAGATTTAAAATTTAAATATCATTTACAATTCAAATACTTTTAACTCTTCTCAGAAAAAAGGAGGTGCTTTAACTAAAAAATGATTATTATTTAATTTTTGAGATTAGGATAATTTAATTAAAATGAGTAGAGGGAGCCAAGGTCATGAATTCTATATTACACTCTTTTCACCTGAAGGTAGATTATACTAGGTTGAATATGCCTTTAAAGCTGTGAAAACAAGTGGATTAACATCAATTGGAGTTAAAGGCACTGATACAGTTTGTTTGATTACAGAAAAAAGAGTGCCAGATAAATTAATTGACGAGAAGTCTGTCACAAATCTATTTAATGTTTCTGAAAAAATTGGTGCTTTGACAACAGGTATTCCTTCAGATTCTAGAGCTCTTGTTACAAGAATGAGATATGAGGCAGGAGAATTTAGATTAAAAATGGTATTATCATTATTTATACCTTTTTAGGTTATTATTGTCCAGTTGATGTATTATCAAAAAGAATGGCTGATTTAGCATAAACCAATACTTAATATTATTAAATGAGATCATATGGTGTAGAGACTATCTTATGTTAATATGATGATGAATTGGGTCCATTATTATATAAACTCGACCCATCAGGACATTATAGTGGATATAAGGCAACTGCTAGTGGAGTAAAAGAATAAGAAGCAATCAACTATTTGGAAAAATAAATAAAAAAAAAAGCAGATTTAAATTATGATGAAACAATTATGCTTGCTATATAAACATTATAAAATGTAAACTCTATTTTATATAATAGGTAATTTCATAAGACTTTAAACCCACTGATATTGAAGTAGGTATAGTGACTAAATAAGACAAGAAGTTCCATAAATTAACAAATGAACAAGTTGATCATTATTTGAATTTAATAGCAAATAGAGATTGAACAAAATCTATTAAATAGTATTTCATAAATTAATATATTAATGTTTATAAGTCAATATCAAACAATTTGATAGAACTTCTAATTTCAAATTATTCTTTCTATAAATTTTATTATATTATTGATAATCTCTTATTATAATAATTTAATATAATCTTTTCTACAATTTATCTTTCTATTTAATAGATGTACTTTTCTCAATTAATATCTATATTTTCTACTCTCCATTCATTAAGTATGACATTCTCTATTAATTTATATCATTTAAACATCTTTTAAATTTGAATTGGAAAATAATTTATATGTTTAAATGAAGCTAATTTTTATAATTTAAATCATTTTCTCACAAACCATTTGCAATATTCTTATCATGTTAATAAACTTCATAATTATTCTAGAATAAAAGATAAAGATAATAATTTGGATATCATAAATAATTTACATAATTTTATGATCGATTATCTTAGAAGAGAAGAGGAAATTGAACCAGGATGTAAGTTTAAATTATAGTTAGCCGAAAAAATTATAATTGGCAATACAATACAGAGGAAGATATTTGAAAAAATCAAGATGCACCCATTGGAATAACAATGTCTATAAAATTTTAAACTAATTTTATCTTAAATGCCTCCATTACGTTTACCAAATTAGTAAATAATTATATTTTATAATATATTAGTTGGTAGGATTCTGACTATTTAAGAGTTTTGGCTTTCCATGATTATGATATTGTTAAATCTGCTTAGGTTGAAAAAAATAGATTATTTATTAGGGATTAGTAATGCATCTAAGTTGGATACATAAAATTGATTTATCAATTCAACCAAATCAATTACTAGTAAATCTCATTTACATTAAATAGCTTAATGGAGTTTTGTACGTAAATGGATTTGATAGAGGCTTTAGACCAGTAATAATTATTAATTTACAAAAAGCATTAGAAGTATTATTAATAATAATAAATACTTAGTACACTCTCTCTTAATTTTAATAGGCTTTCGACTTTCTCCTTCGCTTAATAATTAGGGATGTTTTAATTTCATATTATATTGAATCAATTGTAATTATAATTGATATTAATACCCATCCTCTTAAACTTTAAAATAGTTTTTCAAATGAATTCTAGAACTACATTAAAAGTTGTCAACTTAATTTTTATGGAAGAATACATAAAGTTTATATTTTGCATGAGATAAATTAATAAATATTTCATCCTTTGATAAATGTTTTAAAACCTGAGTTTTAAGAAAAAATAATTGTTTTAGAAAAAACCAATATGATTTAATTATAAAAATAGATAGATCCAAAATATCTTGAATAAAAATATCTAGGATTTTCACAAAATTTAATAAATAATTTTTGGTATTTCATTAATTATATTTTAGGCCACCAAAAAATCCTACAAAAAGCATTGAAAATAATTTCTCATAAATTTAAGTTGATGAAAATCAATCTAAATCTAATAACATTTTAACAATATATAAAAATGAAAGTCATTAAAGCAGCTAATTTACACTTTAAGTATATAATGTTGAAAATGAAATGATATTTTCTGAAACTCATAAAATTTCATAGGATAATTCATTTCAAAATTTTTCTGAATATGTAAATTTGAATTTAAATATAGTGTCCTGAGTCAATGCTATTTGCTGAAAATTCAGTATAAATTTCAATGGAATGTGTTTTGTAGGAGCTGACGTCTTCACAATTTTCAGGCATCAAAGAATTTAGCAATATATAAAATCATCAAGTTAGTTAAAGATGTTCAGAATAGAATGTAAATACCGAATTATAAACTTATAATGTAAATATTAAACATAATTGTAATATGGAAAATTGTTAATTAATTTGATTTTATACTTAATTTTAATTTTATTGAACAAAAATTGAAAACAAAAACATAAGGGTAAATTCTTTTTCATATATTGTTAATGTAGAATCATAAGATCCAACTAAATGAGAAGCATAAATTTTAAAATAGAGATTCATTCCATTATTTTCTATATATATTATTCATTAATTATTCAGACTAATACTTGGATATAATTTTTATAATAAGTTACTAAATTCATAAAAAATAGTATATCTATATTTATGGTTTTCTTAAATAAATTGAGAATTTCTTTAGTATTAGTATTTCATTTGATTAAATTTTTATTATACTTCCTATGTCATATTAAAAAAAATAATATTTTATATTAAAATTATTCCAATTTTCATAGGTAACCTCCAGTATTTATATTAATTCATAAAATTATTATTATTTAAATGTAATATAATAAATTTTTATATAAATTGTTATTTATAAACATATCTCTTTATATTTCTTGTATATATGATATTCTAATTTCAATAACATAATTAATTATTCTTATTAGTTGATAACAATAATTTTGATCCAATTATGTAGCAACATCAATTTAAATCACTTTACTTGTTTTTATTAATTTTAAAAATCATGAAATTTGATACATAATAGAATCTTGTTTGTGTTGAAATTCCATGATTTATTAAATTGAAATTGACACTTTAAAGATTTTATTGAAAATGGGAAAAATAGAGATATTCTCATAATTCAATTAACAATAATTATTAAACATTCATTTTTATTTTATGTAAAAAACACTTTTAATTGTTATTCGAAGCCTTATTGCTATTTATGGACTTTATGCTTCGAGAAAATACTTAAAAAAGTTCTAAAGATATATGGATTTAGTATTTTATGGAAGAGTAAATTCATTTCCTTTGACTTTGAGCGAATCAAAAGAATATTTATTAGAAAATCCTTAATCAAAATATATATTCTTAACTGGACATATTCTTCCAGCTGATTAGGAATAAACAAGATTTCTATAACTTTAGTGTGGTATTAAGGAAAAATTGGATTTTAAAGTAAAAGAATTTTAATTGCTAGATGTTTAACATAAGTATAATTATAAAATATCAAAAAGCGAAAGAAAGAATATTAAAATAAGTAATGAGAGCATTTTGCTACCTGAAATATTTGACTATACAAAAACTTATTTTTATTAATAAGAGAGCAAATCATTCTTTAAAAAAGTAAATTGATTTCAATTTTAGATTTTAAACAAAATACCTTACTTTAATAAAAAATCTAGAATTGTAGAAACCCATAAAGGAGCATAATTTGGATAATTCACAACAATGTTATGTGAAAAAAAAGGAGATAATTTAAATTTATTGTATCTCTCCAATTATAATTATAACAAAATATAGACTCGGATTCACAAAGAAATCTTTAATATTATTTCAACAACATAGTTTATATTTACTCTTGTAAGTATATCACAATTGATCTATTTATTAATTTAATAGTGGTAAAAGAAATAAAATGAAAATAAAGAAATAGATGCACCAGCTCCACCACTATTTAAAAATTCTATAAGTGTTATTGTAAACAGCTAAAATGATTAAGATATCTGTGTCATATGTCTATCAAAAACAAGAAGCATAATATTAGAACCTTGTCTTCATTTTATTTTATGCTAAGATTGTGTTAATCATTTAGATAAAGAGATCTGTCCATTTTGTAGAATTAAGATAGATAAAAAAATTAAAGTTCTATATTAATAATGATAAATATATATTAAAATCATTATCTAAGTTTATCACTAAATTTAGAATGAGTTGTATAAAATGTTTACATTAATCCTTCACTAAGAGATTTTGTTGTTTTCTTCAATCCTAAAATCTATTATATATAATTACCATCTTAATTAGCTTGATAAAAGTTCATAGCTGTTCTACCTGTTTAAGCAACAAGTCTTTCTCTTGGCATTTTATACCTATGAATTAGAATTTAAATAAATTTACATTTATTCTAAAGTTCCTTTATAAGCTTTAACCTCCAGAGATCTTTTTTTCGATTTAACTGGTGGAAAGTAAGTAGTTTTAACTCCCATTTATTTACCAGATTCTTTTTAATTCAATAATTGTTAATTAAAAATATCAATAGGATTCCTACTCAAATTAGAATTAAATTTACTTTGAAACTCCATCTGGAATTTATGGAAGAGGAAGTTCTTGTTTAGATGATTTAGGTGTATCTGGTAATCCAGTTACTATCAAATTTTCTAACATTCTAACATTTTTTAATTGAATTCTTTCTGTCTGAGAAGTTTATTAGGAAGGTACTTCTTTTTTTAAGGGCTAAAATACATTAGATCCAGTATTGAATTAAACTTATTTGATATCCTAAGTAAACTCAGTTTTTCCTATTTCACCTATTTTTTTTTTTAATAAAATGGATTATTAAGTAGTTTATTATTCATGATCGGGAACATGTATAGTTTCATTTGGTATAAACTAAGATTTGGTTGCTTATAAAGTTTAGGCATCAGTAATAAGTTAATATTCAGCTTTTGTTAATCTGATTTAAGAGGCAAATTATTAAGCATCATCTCCAGACACTAGATTCGAGCCTGATAATTTGATTTACAAATGTTCTGCAGAATCACTTATTTAATGTCTGACACCTTCCTTCATTTTATGCTCAAAGTACAATTTAACTCCATTATTCATGGTGAAGACTTCATAAGGGAATTGTGAAGTTTTATCTATTCTTAAAGCTTTATCTCCCATCACTTCTTTTGTGGCATCTTTGCGTTCTTATAAAACCTTATGTGTTAATAATATACTCTATTTGGTATCTCCTATTCAGGACATTATGGCTTATTAATTTTGATAGAATCTCTCTTTCCTCCTTTTTTTTATGTTTATTATTATTGATCAGGTTTTGAAGTATCTTTAAATTCAACTTTCAATTTCTAATTGGTTGGTTATAATTTATCCATTTTAATAGCCCTAGCCAAAAGTATTTTACCATCAAAATCATAAGTGTATTTTTGTGTTCCTCCATCTTTCTTTTCAATCTAAAATTATACTATGTATATATACCTAACTTTGTAATTTATCTTCTTTTTTCTTCTACTCAATTTCATTTTTCTTTTTCATTTCATACAATTTAGCATTTCTTAACTTATCTTCAAATTCATCTTCAAATTCTTCTTAAAATATTTATATTATTTTAGATTCAAACTAATTTTATGGTTAAGGTGTTGTAGGAAGTCTGACAGTATTTTTCTTGGTATCATAGAGTTTAGAAACATTCTTAGTAGTTACTAATTTTTCATCATTTTGATCATTTTCATTAGTTTCCTCTTCTATAAGATTTAATTTTATAAAAAATACCAATCATCATTTATATTCTGTTTCTTCTCCATCTATCACAAAATATAGGTTCCTTTATATAGAATAATTAAATACTGGTTCTTAGTCTTCAATTAAATCACAAGATTCAACTTCAATTCCTCCATCATTTAATTTGGCATTCAATAGTAGTGTAGTTTCAGCTTCAATTTCATTAATAGCATTAATTGGAATATTTCTGAGGATAAACTTTATTAATAATTTAGAGTCTTACTCTCTCTTATGCATCAGCTATAGAGTTTTTGATAATGAGATTGGAAAGCTAACGACAAATTTAAAGTGATTATGCAAAAGTACCATAATTTTATATAACTCCTGGGATTTCACCATAAACCTTGAAGTCATTGAATAAAGTACTTGATCAATATTAAAAAAGAAGGTCAGATGTTCATCCTCTGAAAATTCAATCAATTCTCTATCTGACATATCATCTGCAACACTATCACTCATTTTACTTAATAAATAATAATTGTATTTATTTGTATGCATATACTCAAATCCAATGGATGAAGTGGGCATCTTTATGATATGGATCTGCTAATCTTTCCAAGGGTTGATTGAATGTACCATCCTTTAATATAATAAATAATGTATACCCAATGTGCAATATGAGTATCACGACCATGCCATTTTTTAAGAATATGTAAACACCAATTTGTATCATTATATAATAAATGAGCTGGTTATTTAGATCTCCAAGCAAGAGATTCTGAAACCCTATTTTAAAATGTTGGCATTTCTAAGAAATGTAATGCACTACAAACATTATGATATTGATTGATATCTTTACTATAAGATATTTGTTATTATTTTACTTTGAAAATCTATCAGATTAAGTAGATATCACAATTTTTCCATGATATGGAAGAATTGAAGTAAAGTGATCACTTAATTTGGCCAAGAATATCCACATAACAAAAACTCTTGCATAAAAATTACGTAGTGGTAACTAATTTCAAATTTTATATACTTCTCTTAAAACCAAATACCCTAAACCGAATCCTGACAACCATTTAGTAACTGTCCATTCTCTCCAATAAGTGTGATTTGGTTTGATGTAAATGTATTTATTAACAAACTCTTCACATGTATATGATTAAAATGGTCTAGCTAACTATTTAATTTTTAATAATCATAATTACTTTAGACAAATCCTTCTTATATCTTTCACTTGCTTATAAGAAGAATTCTTTTTTGCTTCTATTGAAGACTGGGGAAAAGTTTTCATCATCAAAATCTAATGATTTCAATTCAATATTGGCAATCATTCTGTCATCATATGCATCCTTTTTAATATTTAATATTAATCTACTTGTTATTCTTATGTTGGATGCCACAATTTTGCTTTTCCTTATACAATAGGCATAAATAAATTATTAATAAATAATTATATGATTTCTTCAAAATAAATCAAGTCAATATATGTATATATAGCACTCATTCAAATGGACTTTATATTGATACATTTTTATTTAAAAAAATAAACAAAATTATTCTTATGTTAGATATTATTCATAAAAAAGTAAAGTTGGATATTGAATAAATCTATATTGACAAATCCTGTAGAACCTCAAATCATCAAAGAGAAAATGAATCTTAATCAACCAAATTGTATTAAGATATAATAAATGATCTCCCTTTTACAGGAGAATGTGACTAATCATTCTCTTTAGATTAAGAAATCATTCATTTACTTAAATATTCTTAACATTATGGAATGCAAATACTTTCTAAATTCGTTGACTCTACAATCCTCATTGAAAAACTAAGACTTAAGTAGTTGTAATTAAAAAAAGAATTAATGATCTATTTTCTGTAAAATGTTAGAAATCAATCATCATTTTTACATGACTTAATCTTTCTGGAAGCTGCTAATCTAGATAAAGATATTAGATAGGCTGCAATTGAATGCATGAGTAGACTTAAAGTCATTGATGATTAAGAAATCCTTAATTTAATTAGAAAACCAAAAGATAGCTTAGATTTATTATAGAATCATTCAAAAGGACTTCTTGTATCAATCTTAGAAGATTAATATTATATTATTAGAATAAATGCTATTAGGGCTATTATGAATTTTAATAAATAATCCACTGTATTTGCCAATTAGGTTTTAGAAATATTAATCAATATGCTTAATGATGAAAGTGATTTAGTAAGAATAGAAGCAATCTAAGTCTTATTAAATTACCCTAAAATTGAATTTAATAGAGGAGATTCTAATGCAATTAAATTTAATTTGAATGAATAAAATTTTAAATTAAGAAAAGCAATCTATGATCTTATTGGTCAATCCATATTTCCAGAAACTCTCCATGAAGTTTTCGAATCAAGTAATTATCATCCTTAATTTTAGTCTGTTTAAATCTAACCAAATTCCCATAAGATTTTATTTATATTGCTAATTCTGTAAGGTAGTTAGCCCTCAAAAATCCTAATATTTTGTAAATACCAGATATCATTAAAAGAGAAAGACTTACATAAGAACCTAACGTCTATTAAGAATCATAAGAATATATTGTAAGAATGATTTATGCATATTACACTACCAGAAAAGACACTGATCCATTCTATTTTTCAAAACATTTTGCTTATTTCTCTGACAAATATCCTGACCTCTTTTAATCAAATAAAGTTACTCCAGATGAATTTTATGCCTTTAAATTGTATAATGAATACTAACAACTAATGAAAGAAGTCTTTAATTCACTTAAAATATATAGATTACAAGAATGTAAATAAATATATTCAGAATTATGTGCTAAATATGAATTTGATTAATCTTTAATCCCTCCACCTCCTTTAGAATATAATCATGAATTTAGAGTACCTAATTGGGAAACTGCTAAGTTTCAAACCAGATCTTTTAAATTTATTTTACCATTAGAAGGAACTAATTTTAGAGTTTACACTGAATTTCCATTAACCTTTGTAATATAGGGGGAATTCAGGAATTTGAAAGTGCCCATATCCAAAAATTATGCTATATAACTATTATTCATGGATGGAACAAGTGAACTTAATAAGATTTCTTAAATTGAGGATAACATAATTAAAGCTACTCTAGAGATGTAAAGAAAAGTATAAGACTTCTCTTAGCCAGCTAAAATACTCTTTGTTCAATTAACAGATGGATTATAATTGGGTAATCCTATAAACATTTATCTATAAATCTGATTTTGTTTTTATTAATAGATATATTTATTCACCATATGTTATTCAAATATATCATATTATTAAGTTCATTTTAATTCCCATTATCTTAATTTAATATTTTTATGAATAAAATTGATATAATTAAAAAATTTTCGCTTGAATATTCAGATGAATTTTTGAAAAGAATAGAAAATTAGAGTTTACCACAGATTATTAAACTCATTTTTGAAAGTCCACTTGCAAAAATAGCTAAACCTATTGATTTAAAAAATCAAAAACAATTAAACAGACCTACTTTATTTGAAATTTCTGCTGTTTAAAATATAAGCGAGCCCAAAAAGACAAGGTATTAAAATACAAAGGACTGTACCTTATAATTTATATTCTATCCAAATATTGTTGCCATCTCTTTATTAAAGCATCCTGAATTAGATTAAGATTTATTTTAATTGGAAGGAAAAAAAGTATTTTTAATAATTTTAGAGATAGATATTAATACCATAGGGAACAGAAATTTGTAGATCCATTTTGATTCTAAAATAATTCACTCTTATTAACGATTACAATTAATTGCTTTGATAAGAAATAAGTTTAATTCTGATTAATTTTTTAAACTATTTTAATAATAACAAACACTCTAATTATATTTAAATTATTCTTCGTCATATGAACATAAACATATATTGAAAATTATTAGAAAGTATTTCCCTATATTTTAATTTAAATTTAAACTCTTATTTTAAAGACAGTATTCTAACAAATTTATAAGTTGAAGTTTCATTTAAGGAAATGCAGATAAATAAGATTTTAAACACTCAACTATAATAAATCAAAATGCACAGATCTACATAGACTTAGAATAAATTATACAAAAATTTATATTAAGAAATAATGTCTTACCTTGTTTAATGTAGAATTGTAAGTAGGTAGAGATTAAAGATGAAATAATTCAAATACCCTTAATCTTAGCCTAGTTTTTGAAAAATTGCGTATCCAATAACACTTAAGCTGATTGATTAAATAATAAAAATGAAAAATTTTATGTGTCTAAATTTTAATTAATTTAGTAATGAATATTAGACAAAACATAAAAAAATTGCTCTTTTAGAATCATTTAAAATTATTGAGATGAACTTTAAGGATTTCAGAATTTATGCAGTTTTATTAAAGAAATCAATTATGATATTAATTACTTATGTTTAAATTTTCATTCTTTGAATTACTCGTGCTAAGTATTTGGAGCTCTATCTACTTTTGCAGAATTAAGAGCTAATACTTTTTCCTCCTTTGGTTCAGGAACTGGTAATGTTTTAGGATCATAGGGCCATTTTTCTATCATTTCTTAAGGATTTTCTAGATAACTTCCTTATCCAAAATGGACTTTCAATCCATAAAATTTACCCTAAGAATATAATATTATTCATACATAAAATAGAGGATGAGATTGATCTTTAATAACATTTAAATAGAATGCATTAGGTACTGCATGTTTAACAGAAAATATTTATTCTGAGGGTCCTTTAATACCTAAAACATAGGCTCTTGCTTTTCCTTGAGTATATCCAAAATAAACGTATGTCCATTAATAAGGAATTAAATTAAACTAATGTGAAACAGGTTCGAAAGAAGGATCTTTAAGATTATAAGTGCATGCTACTAACTATTCAACCTTGGTGAAGACTGCTAATGTTCGATCTCCAATGTATCTTTCATCAGAGCCTTCATTATTAGTTGTCAGTCTCACAAGACCTCTTAAATCATCTGGTGTTTCCGGTTATAAAACACCATTTTGCATCCAAAATCCAAAACTGTATTCTAACAGACCAACTTTATTGGTGAAAGCAAATTAAAACTTATCTTTTTTGTCATTAATATCATCAGATAGTGTTGTATCAATAATATTGACTGGCCATTTGAAATCTTCTGCATCAAGTGCTGGAACTGGTAATTTACGATGAAGTTTTAAAACCATGTCAACAACTTTCTAACTCTCATTAATGAATGCTCCAGTTCCTAGGAAGATTCTTGGGTCAAATAACCAACCATGGAATCCTTTTCTTCCAAACTCTTTTGCCCCCATAACAAATTTAGCATAACCTGTCAATGCTCTATGTTAAACTTAAAGTTCAACATGTTATGCCTTCTATTATTCTCTAAATAACACCATTCCATAAAACTAACCACTTTTGTATGCTGCATAAATATAGGTCCAACATCCTTCTAATTCCACATATGGCAATTTACCATCAAGAGCATTAGAAGGTTTGTTAATATCATAAGTACTGAATTCATAATTACCTATTGTTAGATATGCAGCCAATACTCTATCTCCTAACTCACTCTTATCTTAATCTTATTTATTAGATGAAAATCTGAAAATATTATGTTGTGGTTATCTCTCTGTCAATGTACTTGGAAAGGAAATTAACCATCTAGTCCATAACCCAATAGAATATTCATCAACTGATTCAACTTCTTAAGAAAATTCTTATATTACTGCTTATTCTGTTTCGACAACTTGATCCTCTTTTTTGAACCACATATACTTTTGATTGACTGCCAGAGCATTATAATTAAGTAATAAATCTTCATAACCTCTCTTTTAGATGCTAACAAATGCTCCAAATCCATAAGTAGCTACCCATTTCTAAATTTCACCTTAGAATCTCTTATTAAATGGATCTTTTGCTACATAAATTCCAGTATAATGTGGAACAAAATGTTAAACTCCTTTGAATATCAAAGGCTTATCTTCCTCAAATAAATGAACTAGTGCATGCACTTCCTATAAGTCTTCATTATAACCCATATAAATATAAATCCATGCTTTCTTATTATGACCTAATGGAACATTTTCTTCTAAAAATTTAGCCTCATTCCAATCTTTCAATCCACTCAATGTATATGTTGATAATTTAAGGGAATCAACACAGATGGATGCAAATAATGTTCTATCTCCTTAAGATCTCTTATCATTCAAATGCTCTCGATCATTATTTGTAACTCTAAATAATACTTAACAATCATTAGCACTTTATCCATTTATTTAAGAGGCCTTGAACCATCCACTAATCGCATATTCACCAACAGTTGACCATGTTTCTCCTTTCAATTCTGTTCCTCCTATTTCATCTGTTACACTTTCTAATTTTCCTATTAATTCTTATTATCCATGTTTCTCTTTGTGAATAAATCCTACTGTTAGAGATTAATCTAAAGCATAAGAATTATCAATAGTTTTTTTCACTTCTTCTGCCAAATTAAAGAAAGATCCAGGTCCAAAGCTTAGAGCTATCTTGCTCATTATTCCTTAGAAGGATGGAACTTCTGGTTCTCCTCCAATATGTAAAATAACAAAATCTCCAAGCGGTTTATGCAAAGCATCTTAATTCTTTGCAGCCTACATATCTTAGCCATTATAAACAAAGAATGATGCTACTTATTTAGATCTTATATATCCCATATAAATATAATGCCATTAACCTTCTATTCTCTAGTTTGGAATTTAATGTAATTCATTTGGAGCTTCATCATTTAAATCATAGGTTGAAAATTAAAATCCACTTTATATAAGGTGAGAAGCCAAAATTCTATCTCCAAGTGCTACTTTTCCTACTTCTAACTTTTCATTATATGTAAGTCTAACTAATTGCATTTCTAATGGTAGTGTATACAATCTTTCTGGCCAAGCTTACAAAAATCTGCACCAGAATCCAATACTATATTCTTACATAGATTCTATAGGCTTATCCTGTTAATCTTCAAATCTAATTGTCTGAGATTACCCAAGTATTAATTTCTCACTTTTTTCCCACTTATGGATTTTTTCTTATGAAAATAATTTTGGTGCTAAAATATAAATTGGCAACTAAAGGAAATTATCATTCCTAAATGCTCCTTCTCCAAAATTGACTGTGAGTTATGCTAATCTACTAGTGAAGTTTTCTAAAATTCCATCTCTTGCTACAAATAGTAGATATTTTGATGCCACAGCATGCAAAACTGATTCAAGACCTTTATTTTCATGAGTGTCGGCCTTAAGATAATATTAAATCTTTTTCTCTTTCTTGGAGTAGGCATAGTAAACAAAAGTCCAAATCTCCAATTATTATTTAGGTATATTACATTCGTATGGAATATTTAAAGTCTAATCTTATAAAGAATATGTGCTAAATAAAGCTGTTCCAATATGAGCGAGCATTAACACTTTATCACCAATATTTTTAGCATCATCTTCTCCTTTATTAGATGTTAATCTATAAATTACTTAATTTGGTTTTGTTGCAGTCTTAAACCATCTAAACCATAATTAAACTGAATATTCTCTTGCTTCTTATTCAATAATAATGGGATTTTCAATTTTTAGATTTGTTGCATCTTGTTTTCCTGCAATAATTTCATATTATTTTTAGATTGATATTATTTCTGGTCTTGGATCTTTATTCTTAATTCTTGCCAAAATACCTTATTTATTGTCAATAAAAGCTCCAGGCCCAAGATTAAATCTTACTGTTGTTATTTGTCCATTGAAATTAGGATAGAATTTTCCTGCATGACCAACAGTTAATTACAAATAATTTTACAATAAATTATGAAGAACATCCATTTAAATACCAGCTGTAATATCATTATATGAAGTAAAAGCAATTGCATGTCCAACTGTTTAGGATATTCGTTTATAACTGAAATAAATATATGTCCATTCACTTTCTGATTCAATTAAATATGGAATGTTTCCATTCACATTGTTTGATTAAGGTTATACATTATAAGTTGAAAAATGATGAACACCTTTACCTTATAGTATCAACAGCACTCTGTCACCAGGTTATTCAAAGTCCTTATAGTCTTTTTATGTTGTCAATCTTGCTAAACCCATCCATTATGGTTATTAATATAAAATGCTTTTTTTGCTAAAATGTTGGAATTTAGCCCAAAATCCGTAACCATATTCACTAACACCATGAAGATGCAATTTCTCACTTTGTTCAAATTGAACATGCAATGGAACTTCTTTTTCATTTGATCCACATTCAAGAACTGATTCAACATGATGAGCTTCTTATCCAGCCTATTCTAATTTAATATGGTCAGTTCCACTAACATATCCAAAATGTATTTTTATGTTTTCATCTGAATCAAAATTACCTTCTCTATATGAACCTTCACCAATATTTATGACCCATGTCTTCATTGATCCTTAAAATTTTTATTCCTCAGAAGATATTATAATTGAAAAAACTGCTACATAAAAATGAGTAACCTAATCTTAATTGAATTTTGCATCACTAAAAGTGAACTTAACATATCCAAATGTTTTTTTCATTATTTCAGAATAACCATAATAAATATATGTCCATTAATCCCAGTATTCTCCTAATTACTAATCTTAAGTTACTATACCTGAGCAATCATCTCCTTTACATGAATAAGTGTTAAAAGTGTATGATTAATCAGATCTAAGGATTTATAAAGTCTATTCAAATTTACCATTTAGATCATCAATTTTCTTTTAAGCCATTGATGCAATATGGAATGCTTTTCCAAGTTTCTACGCTCCGCTCCATTTTACCCATCCAGAAATACTATATTCTTTAATACCCTGCAATTTGTCAAATTAAAACTTTTAACTAGGTTAATCAACTGGTGTTCCAATCAATTATTATGTTTATCTACTTATGGGACGAATCTAAGCTTTATCTGGAAGACTGTTTTATGTGTATAATTTCAAATCCTCTGTAGTACTTATGTAAGATCCTGGGCCAATAGAGCATTGAATCTTACATAACTATCCATTGAACAGAGGAGCTGAGCTTTTTCCAATAACAAATTCTACGTATTCCAAAAGAAAATCATGCAAAATATCAAAAACAATTTCTTTAATTTCCCCTTCTAATCCAAACTACACATATCCCTTAGCGATACCATTATTACCAACTCTTTTGTAACCAAAATAAACATAATTCCAAGAACCTTCAATATTATTGAATTCAATTTCATCTTTGGCCTTGTAAGTATAAAATTCATAAGCCTCCTTACTTAATGTGACTGCTAAAGTTTGATCTTTTTCTGTTGTAGGTCTTGTATTTGCCCTTTTTAATTTTCCATCTACTTGTTCAATTAAGTAAGGTGCAGTACCAAATCTTGCTATATTGTGTACTGCTCCTCTTGACGCTAAAAATTTTGGTAAAGTCTATAACCATCTTGTCCATAACCCAAATGAATATTCACTCTAACCATTCAATCTCAATTTACTATCATCATGCAATAAGATTTTATCAACTATTGGTTATTCAGCATCATATTAAGAGTCTCTAACCAGATTTGGATCTTATGCATCATCCTTGTATTAAATTGGTTTCACAAGTTAATAAACTCCAATAGCTCCGTCGCCATAGAAATATTACTATCCAAAATCCAGACTTGATCTAAATGCTCCAGGTCCCAAATAAATTCCCACATATCCAATTTTTCCGTTAAATGATGATATTTATTCATCTCCTCCAATAGTGAAATATAATTTTGTAACTAATTTATGTTGTATTGGATCCAAAATTACTTCATCAGCTTTTCCTGGTCTTATTAATGCTCCATAAGCTTTTAATTTATCATTATCATAGCCAAAATATACATATGTCCAAATCAAATTTGGGGATTCAACATTTTTAGAAATATAAGATGTGCCTTTTGCTTTATTGCCTTATATTGTGTAAGTATTAAAATAGACTGTGCTCTTAGCTCCTCCTCCATAAGTGTAGTGTATTTCTAAAGCTCTGTCTCCTAATACACCTTTGTTTGGTTGTTTTTTTTGGGTTGATCTTAAATTAAATATTTAGAAAGTATTTGATTCATCAACCTTTAAATCATCAATCCACCTAAACCAGCCCGATATACTATACTCCTCTATGATTAATGAAGATTCTTATGGATTCAATTCTTAAAAATCTCCTTTATCATTGGCACTAAATTATTTAGGTTATGTTAAAACTTCCAAATCAGTCAAGCTACTAACTGCTTGAGGAGGATTACTTATTGTTTTTATTAATTGATTTAATTTTTCCTCTGAGTCTACAAAGGCTGGAGCATCTATATCATAGTATATGTTAGCAAATTATCCATTAAATCCTTAGTAAGTAAGGTGTTTACCTCCTATAATTAATTTAAAATAGGTTGGAGGTACATGTGAACATGGTATTTCTGTTTTCAAAATCTTCCCATTATTTCCATAACCTAATACAAAACCAATAGCTGACTTTTTAGCTAAGCTATATGAGAAAGTTATGAAATACCACATGCTTTCTAATTCTTCATTCAAAGCAACCACTGAATCTTTTACTTTTTTTCTGTCTCCATGATCATAAGTTGAAAAAACAAAATTGTTCTCTAATAAAAAGATAGAGAGGGTTCTGTCTCCATAATATGAGAAGTCTTTATAATCTTGGTTAGATGTCAATCTTGATATAAAATAAAAAGTCTAAGCCTAACGGGAATGTAATTTAGGAGCGCTTTCTGTGTATCTCAACCAAAATCCATAACCATACTCATCTGAATCTTAAAGCATTTCACGATTCGCAAATTCATATTACTCAGCTGCTTCTCCATCAAATGCGCTCTAAACATATTTGGTTGATACAGGTATAATTATTTTTTCTTATGATGGTCTTGTGTTTATCTTATGTTTAGGAGGGATATATTAAGTAGGCTCATTAGGATTGTATTCATCCTTTAGAGAATGTATTTTTATAGATTTTTCTTAATCTATTTCTTTACTTATTTATTTATTTTCCTTATTCTGTGTTTCGTCTATCTAGGCTTTTTCATTTTTCATTAGATCAGAAACAACTTAATCAACCTCTTTTTGATTTTTTTCTTCCTTGCTATTTACTTCTTGATTTTATTATTAATTTAGCTGATTGGTTGATTGCTATTCTTTCTATATTTAACCATTTGATTCAGATTATTTACCGTCTTATTATTATTCTTTCTATGACTTATCTTATTATTATTCAGATTATTCTTATGTTTTCTTGTTTTATTGTTATTACTGTTCCTCCTAAGTAATTATTGTTTATTTATCGCCTTCAATTTTTCCATTTTAGTCTTTATTCTCATCATTCGAGGATGAATCAAGTAAGTCATTCTCGGATTATATAATTAATGACCTTTAATTTTTAGTTTTCTGAATTACAGATGATTTTTTGAATGCATTATTAACTGGATCAAACTCATAATATATAATTTTGTCATCTAATTCTTCATAGTAAATATAATTTTCATTCTTATCAGATCTGATTGAAGAATTATCTTCCTCTTCTACTTCTACTGATGTATCAGAACCTGAGTTGAAAAGAATCTTTTTTGAAATAGTTTTTGATGAGGTAGCTTAAGTTGTTAATGGAATTTATCCTTCACCTTTCGATTATTCAGTTGGATCATTCGTTGGCATTTTTGAAGTAGATTTTTTATCAGCTTGTTTCTTATTATTTTTTCCTAATTTGGCAAATTGTTATTTTGTTTTTTTAACAAGTTTTTTCACAAATCTTTTTAATTTTTTCTTTCCTCCTTTACCATCTGAGACTTCTTCTTCAACTTCTACTTCTATTTCTTCGTATTCTTCTTTTCCTTCTTCAATTTGTTTAGTATCTCCTTCTTTTGCTATTAGATCCCCTTAAGGTTCTTTAGTTTATTCATCTTTGTAATCTTCACTCGAATTTTAATTCGATGAGTCTTAAATACCTGTTGTAATGTCTACATCTTTGTGTTCATCATCTTCATTGATTTATGAATGGCTTTGACCTGTAGTGATATCTTAATCTTTATGTTCATGTTCATCATCATTTACTTAGGAAGGCTTCTGTGCTTGCGCGTTTTGTTGTTATTAAGAATCTTTTTATTTTTAAGTCGATTATTTTGCTGGCATTTAAGCTTGAAGTTTTGGATTGCTTTTTTTAACAACGACTTCTTCTTCAACCTCCGCCTCCTCTTGTTTAGCAGGCTTTGGAGGTTTGGCTGGTTGAGCTCCTGGTTTAGAACTTTTTACAATAACTTCTTCTTAGACTTCTTCCTCTTCATTTTATTAAGATTACACCGGTTTTTCTGATTTTAACTTAGGACCACTCTTTTTAACGATAACTTCTTCTTCAACCTCCGCCTCCTCTTGTTTAGCAGGCTTTTGAGGTTTGGCTGGTTGAGCTCCTGGTTTAGAACTTTTTACAATAACATCCTCTTAGACTTCTTCCTCTTCATTTTATTAAGATTACACTGGTTTTTCTGATTTTAACTTAGAACTACTCTTTTTAACAATAACTTCTTCTTATACTTCGTTTTCCTCTGACTCGCCTTCTTAATTAGTTTCTTCTGTATTTGGTGGATCAGCTTCTTATTCAATATATCTACTTTCTTCTTCCTCTTCTTCACTATCTGACAAAACCTGTTAGGATTAATCTCCTTCTTCATCAATAATTTAATTAAATGGTGTTTCATCCTCCTCTCCTTATGGACATACTTAATCTTCAAAAGCTATTGAAACATCATCTTAATGTTCATCATTTAAATGAACTATTTTGTTATGTCTCAACTATTTATAAGCCGGATTAGACTAGAAAGACTAATCCTGATTTGCTGACGACTAATATACTGATTAATTATCAAATTTTGGATCATTGGATTCAGGTTGGTCATATTTTCCTGGAGGAAGTCTAGTAGAAGGTTATCTTGATTCTTTTGGACTTCCTTGATAATTTGGTTATGATTAGAAAGGTTTATCTTGATTTGCTGACTAATTATGAACTGATTAATTATCAAATTTTGGATCATTGGATTCAGGTTAATCATATTTTCCTGGAGGAAGTCTAGTAGAAGGTTATCTTGATTCTTTTGGACTTCCTTGATAATTTGGTTATGATTAGAAAGGTTTATCTTGATTGGCTGACTAATTATGAACTGATTAATTATCAAATTTTGGATCATCGGATTCAGGTTGGTCATATTTTCCTGGAGGAAGTCTAGTAGAAGGTTATCTTGATTCTTTTGGACTTCCTTGATAATTTGGTTATGATTAGAAAGGTTTATCTTGATTGGCTGACTAATTATGAACTGATTAATTATCAAATTTTGGATCATTGGATTCAGGTTAATCATATTTTCCTGGAGGCAGTCTAGTAGAAGGTTATCTTGATTCTTTTGGACTTCCTTGATAATTTGGTTATGATTAGAAAGGTTTATCTTGATTGGCTGACTAATTATGAACTGATTAATTATCAAATTTTGGATCATTGGATTCAGGTTGGTCATATTTTCCTGGAGGAAGTCGTGTTGATGATTTTTTTTAATTGTTAGGGTTTCCTTCATACATTAAGTGTGTTTTATATTATTTATCTCCCTTTAATTCTTTTGAATAAATGGTTGATTTACTATCTGATTATTTATTTATGTTTTCATCAGCAGCTTGTTGATAATTCTTCTGAGTATTAGGATTTGATTAGAATGGTTTATCTTGATTGGCTGACTAATTATGAACTGATTAATTATCAAATGTTGGATCATTGGATTCAGGTTAATCATATTTTCCTGGAGGAAGTCTAGTAGAAGGTTATCTTGATTCTTTTGGACTTCCTTGATAATTTGGTTATGATTAGAAAGGTTTATCTTGATTGGCTGACTAATTATGAACTGATTAATTATCAAATGTTGGATCATTGGATTCAGGTTAATCATATTTTCCTGGAGGAAGTCTAGTAGAAGGTTATCTTGATTCTTTTGGACTTCCTTGATAATTTGGTTATGATTAGAAAGGTTTATCTTGATTGGCTGACTAATTATGAACTGATTAATTATCAAATTTTGGATCATTGGATTCAGGTTAATCATATTTTCCTGGAGGAAGTCTAGTAGAAGGTTATCTTGATTCTTTTGGACTTCCTTGATAATTTGGTTATGATTAGAAAGGTTTATCTTGATTGGCTGACTAATTATGAACTGATTAATTATCAAATTTTGGATCATTGGATTCAGGTTGGTCATATTTTCCTGGAGGCAGTCTAGTAGAAGGTTATCTTGATTCTTTTGGACTTCCTTGATAATTTGGTTATGATTAGAAAGGTTTATCTTGATTGGCTGCCTATTAATGTACTGATTAATTATCAAATTATGGATCATCGGATTCAGCTAAATCTGATCTTCCTGGTTTTAATCTTGTTGACCCAGTATAATCATTTGGGTATTAACTATCACACCTCTAATGTTTGTTTTAAAGTTCTAATATTTTTTTGTATAATTCCTGACTATTTTGATATTAATAGCTCTAATTTAAATATTATTACAGTTGGTGTTCCATATTATATAAATTTTTAATAATTGTGTTAGCTTTAATACCTCTTTCATTTTAAGTATTAACCTAAGAAAATTCCCTCATTTATTATAATATTTCATCAATACTAAATTTTGCCCAACTACTTTCTAATTAAGCTAGAGACATTTCTAAAATAGATGACGAAAGTCTTTGACTAATTTGTAAAAACATTTCTGGATATAATTTCATAAATCATTACCTTTCTAAATTCCATCAATATGCTTAACTTTTTCCACTAATTTAACTATTTATTCAATTATTTAGAGATCAGTCTATAATTTTTATTAATTATCAATAATATCGATCCATTTAAAAAGCTCTTGGATGACAAAATCGTAGAATCTTGGCTCCATTTCACAATTGAATCGATCTACACTCAAATGAAATGCCTCTTCTAATTACAATTCTTTTGATAAATTTTATACTTACCTCTTCCTAATGTCATTTAATCATTTGATTTAGTTTAGTTGGCAACAGCAACTAAGAGAAGGACTAGAATCAATTTATTCATAATATATTTTATAATCCGTTTTTATGTTTAATTTTTGCAGACAAAAGGTACAAAAATCTTTAATAATGGCAGCACTTATTATTTTATTCTTCTTATTTTTGTATTGAAAGACAAGAGAAAATATTTTATAAAAATTTAAGCAAAATTATATTTATTTTCTAATTGCTATTAATGATTGGATTCAATATATATTTAAATATCATTGAATTATATGATAACTTAAATTAAAAAAACAAGAAAATTATGAATTTATTGCAATAAAGCATATTCAGTAAAAATATACTAATTAAAAATAATATTATTTTATTCATACTGAAGAATAGGCAGAGTGTTTTTACTTATGCTCTTTTTATTTATCGTCTCCAGTTTAGATTATTTTATAAATAGTCTTCTAAATAGTAAACTAAAAATATAAACAAAAATCTGCAATTAAGAGATTTAACTAATATAATATAAGATAGATTGATATATATCTAAAATTCATAGTAAATCTTATTATCAAGAATAATTTAATGACTCATTAATTAATAGTTGTTCAAAAAATTTCTGTAGGATGAGATCTCAGTACATCTTAATTCTAATAATAAATACGAAAAGATGAGAAAATTTTTGTATTTCCTAATTAATTTTTTTTACGTATGACTACATCTTTCATCAAAAGCTTTCATTGCTGGTGATACATATAATAATAAAGCTCCCAAGAACTTCATCACATATTTCAATTTGTTAAAACATTTTTTGAATATATTCATTCTATAATCTCATAAGCAAATATGCATTCCTCATACTATTTATAAAACTACCCTAAGAGCTTGAATAGATCTATAATTTTCAAATTTGAAAGGAATTCATTAATTAAGAAGATAATTCAATATACAATATATTGAAAAATTTTCAAGTTATTTTAATTAATTATTTTCATTGAAAAATAACTGGTTGGTTAAAAAAAAATAATTTGATTTCTTTTTAATAGAAAAATTTTTTAGAATGAATTTAAAAAAGAATCAAGGATAAGAAGGTGAAAATATATATATAATAAATGTGACTATTGATTAAAATCTTACCAAGCAATTGGCTCTATTGAATTTAATATATTACTGATTAAATACGACTGATTATTATTGCACTCAATTAATATACCCCATTCTTATAGGTGTAGCAACTAAAGAGCAGCTATCATTAAAGCTGACATTTTTGAAATTGGTGAACATTTATAGAAAAAGACTACAGAAATGTATGTACCTTTGTTAATTAAAATTTTGGATATGATAAAAAAATTTATCTGATATAATTTGTTTTGTTAATGTGCTTCAGACATTAAACCTGAAAATCATTTTTTTAAAAAATCCAAACCTTAAAACCGAATCTGGACTTGTGTAATCTTATCTGCGTAGAAAAAAAAACAGATTCTTAACGGGATAAGCATTAAATTAGGCAATTCAAGCAACAAAAATGTTAGTTATATAATAAAAAGCATCAATGTATAGTAGAAACAACTAAATTTTTGATATTGATTGAGGATTTAAGGGCTTTCAAAATAGAAGTTTAAAATTTTAGAAGAGAAATAAAGTAGATGATAAAGATTAAAATATTTACTATCAATCAGGATGGTTTTATGATTCATTAATTTCATTAGATTAAAATAATAAAGGCCATCATTATAAACAACAAATGATTTATAGTATTTAAATAATCTTTTTGAAAGTTATTATTATAAATTTTTAACCATTAAAACTTCAATAAAATCACTTATGAAAAATTTATTAATTGGTGAATTAGGTTTGAAATTCATCTCAAATTAAGACCCCTCAGAAATAATCTTTATAATTCCCATTATTTATTATGATTGATATATATCTATGTAATTGTTCAATCACTTTTTTAATAAGTTGTAATCAGAACGTATTTTCTTTTCAAAAATAAATTGATTGATCAAAATTAAATTTATCAAACTAATTTGATCAAAGCTTGTATTCAAATTAAATATGATAAGAGCTGCTGTTTTCGCTTTTTGATAAGGGAACTAGTATTCAAATAAAATTTCTGAACTAAAATTATCATCTTTAATTATAAAAACAAACGAACAAAGTTGGATTATCAAAAAAATATCTATGTCCTATTTGGATATTTTTTCAATAAAAATGACTTTATTTTTTGCAGGAAAGTTAATCTTATTGGGTTGTCAGAATTATTCTAGATCGATGTTGAGATATTGAGTCTAAAACAGATTACTTGTTGATATTGCGAATAAAATAATTTAATTAAAAAAATATTTATTCTGTAAGATTTTCAATCTCATTCAAGATTTCATTAAATACTACAAATTTAGAAGATATATTTAATTTTATTACTTAATTTCATAGTTTTAATTTAATTTCCAAAAATATATATATTGATTATTAGGGAATGGTGAATAAGAAAACCGAAGTATGCATATACAGACTTTGAAGATATGAAACTGAGTCAATTATTGAAGCCATAGATGTTAAGAATTAATTTTTAAATTTAGTTTTAAAAGTTAAGTGAATATGACTGAGATGAAAGAGAAGCAAATAGGAATCAGTCATTGGTGACATACTTTGTAGATTTCAAGGCTCGTTGAAGCAAGACACTGAGGAATAAGGCTAAAATTAAGAGATCCAAAAATACAACAAGTGAGATCAGGTATTCAGACCCTATATCTTAATGGATTTTGAAGACAAAATTTGTTAAGACGAAAAAGAAAAAGTGTTTAGAGGGTGTTAAATGAATGTAGTGTTGCATAAAAGATATCAAAAAACCAAAGAGATTTTATTTTTAGAAACCAATTTTTTTTGTAATGAACCTTAATTTATACTTAATAAAAAAAGGTTTTGAATTAATAAAATAAATCTATAAAGAATAATTATAAAAGAATTAAAGAGAATCTTCTTAATATTAAAAAATATTTATCTTTTTTTCAATCTAATATAATTAAGATTATTAAATTGAATACCATTAAGGAAAACTTTCAGTAAAAGCAAAAAATAAATATTTATTATAAACCCTATTATTTATCTTACAAAGGCAATCTATCATTTTATTATAGTGATTCTCAATTTTATCATTAATAGAGTTTTAGTTTTTGATTATTATTTATCATTACAAAAAGAAATAGTAGCGTAAACATCTTGATTATTTTTTGTTAATATTTTTTATTTAAATTCAAACAAATCAATGAATTGCAGCATCTTCTCTTATTATGTTGAATAGACATTGCCAAATTATGTTCAATAGAAATTGGAGGAATGTTTTGTATAATTGAGTAATAATTAAAACATAATAATGTGTGTCGACATGATATGTGAATAGATTGAATTTTGTCGGAAATTGTGTAATCGATTGTAAGCACGAAAATAAATTTTAATATTGATAAAATTATTGGAACATCAAATCTATCCGATAAAAGATGCTGAAAAAAATAATACATATCTGCTATCCCAATAGGATGTGTATGTATTTCAAATAATACTCAGACTGCTTTGTATAATGATTTAATTTGAATCAAAAAAATATCATGATAATTTTGATGATGATTATACAGAAAAGTATGTAATATTTAATAAATTTTAGATTTAGTAACGATTTAGTTAAGGGTTTCTTAATATTAAGAACAAATTAAGCAAACTATTTAGACTAGTAATTACTAGAGATGTTCCTAAAATTAAAATCAAGATCTGTTCTATTTTACAAGTATTTGATAAAATGGAGTGAATAATTTTAATTGAGAAATTGTTTTTCATCATTAAGAAAATTAAAATTGCAATTAAAAAAAAAACAGATTGAGTAGATGAATGAAAAAAGACGTTAAATTGATACAATTAAATAAGAATTTAAAGAAGAATGCTCAAATTCATTTTTTGAATAGAATGATTTTAGAATTAAAGATAAAAGGTTATAAATGATAATGAATGTAAAATAACCAAAATAAGAACAACAAATCATATCATTTTAAGACATATTAAAATAGAAAGAAAACGCAAAATTCATAAATACTACAGAATCCACATTGAGTCGCCCATCTTTGAATAAAAGAACAATAAATGGAGGCATAAATGGAAAATACAAAGTATTTAATAATATATAATATACAGTTAGGGAATGAGATTAAAGTACTAAGAAAAACTACTTCTTCAAGCAATAAAAAAAATAATAAAATTGAAATGCAACCATATTAAATTTTATAATAATAATACTAATTAGAATTTTGCAGGGAGGTGAGTAGAAAGCTTTTAAAATTACAGCAGAAGAAATAATTGAATTGGAATAGCGAGTATTTGGCTGCTGATACGGAATCTGATAGTTGTTTTAATTGATAATTTAATTCATAAACTAGTCGTTTTTGTTGTAAATCTAAGCCTTTTTATTTTGTTCATTTTCATAAATATATTTTAATGAAAACATTGTTCCTCATTGCCTTGATTGCTATTGCATTCACTGCTAGAGTTTAAGAAAGAAGCCTTTCAAAAATGACAACAGATTTGAAAAAGAGTACCTATGGAAGTGCTCTTCTTCATTTAGTTGAACTACATTCCATGGCTGGTGGTCCAGTCTAAGAGTTGATTGATGCAATTGAATAATTAATAAACGATCTTGAAGAAGAATTGGAAGAATTAGAATTCAATTTCTAATAGAGAACAAATGAACATAATTCATTAGTCATTGGATACGAATAAGATATTTAAGATGCTGTGATTGGTATTATACTAATAAATTTTTAGATGTAAACAACACCTAAGACACTTTAGATAATTTATTATTCCCAAGAAGAGAACAACTTTAAGTGAGAATTGAATAAATTTAAGAAAATTAAGAGGCAAATAGAAAAAATTATGATGAAGCTGTTCTTACAAGAGAATAAGAACATGAAGATTTTGAATTCTAAATTGCTGAATTAAATGATGCCACTGCAGCTGTTGATGATGCTCTTGCCCTCCTTTCTTCATTAACTAATCCATCACTTCTTTAGGTTAAGAGATTCTAAAATTCCTTAAAAAATATTGAATAAAAGATCAAATCAAGATCAAGAATGGCTCCAATGATCAAGGCACTTATCACATTAGCTTCAAATTAAAATTTCTCAGATTAAGGCATTATTGGTTAAATTGTTGATGCTCTTAATGAATTTAGAAATGCTATTGTTGACTCAATCAATGCCTAAACAGCTGCTGAAGCTGATGCTTAAGCTGAACATGAAGAATATCTTGATTAATTAGATCATGAATATGCTGAATTCTAAAGATAAATAAATAGAGTTAATGTTGATTTGACTGCAACAAATGGTAAGAAAAATTTTAATAAATTTAGAAAAAATTGATTAATTAAGTGAATTTAGAGACTAAAGAGAAGCTGATAGAAAATAATACACCGCAGAACTTGAATTAGAAAATAACACTTATGCTGAAGAAACCGATACCTACACCAACTTAAAGAATGAGTTTACAAGAGAACTTGGAATTAGTGAATAAGCATTGTCAGTTGTTGAAAGTGCTGATTTCAGTAACATTTAAGTTTGAAAGGAATGACTTTAAGTTTCTTTTTAATATGCAAAAATAAATTTAAATTTCATTTAAAATTCTTTTTATTTTGATCTAGAAATACTTGATATGTTTCTTTAATTAAAATTAAAATTCTAACAGAGTAATTATTATAATGATGTTTATCAAATTTTTTTCAATATTATTTAATAAATATGAATTTATCAATATTTTTTTCTGTAATATTTTGCTGGTGAAGAAAAATCAAAGAACTAAGTAATATATTTACTACTAGATATAATCAATATTAGAGATTTGAAATTTATAATAAAATTTATGATATTAAATTTTATTATTGTTTTTCTTCTAAGAATTTCAAAAATTCTTCTTGTTTTTTAATTACTGATTTAGGGTAATAATCATTTTGTTACAATAGAATATTCAATTATTAATAAGAATATATGTTATCCTAACTAGAATGAGTCTAATTTCAAATTTTTTATTCTAATAAATTGAAAAATAAATATTCTCTTACATTATTTATGTTTCATCAAAAAGCCATTAATTAATCATATATTTATATGGTTAATGAAGCATTTGAAATTTAATTCTTTTAAATAGCATATATATTCGAATTATTTTGATGTGTTAATGTTAGCAATATCGATAGTATGTAAACTAATTAAAGATAGTTATTCAAAATTTGAAGTGAATTTTATACTTAATCATTAAATGCTCAATTTTCTAATTTATATTAAAATTCTTACGCATTAAGAACGTCATCTTAAGCATCTCAAATAAATCCTTTGAAATTAATTATTTATTCACTCTCTTTTGTGAAATGATTCATTTGAAAATCCATTTCAAAACAGAATTCGGTTAAGCAGTGTATGTTTCTGGAAATTCAAAATATTTAGGGTAATGGAATCCTAAATAAGCAATTCGAATGAATTGGACTTAAGTAACATTTAATTTTTAGCCTTTAGAATGATATTTGGGAAGTGGAAGTAGCGTATCATGAAATGGAATATAAATATTTTATTTCTCAATATGAGAGTGTTTAAACAGTAGAGTGGGAATCAGGACCTAATAGAGTAACCACTAAACATGCAATCGATGTATGGAACTACAGAAAGGTTTGCTTTTAATGCTTAAATCCATCAAATTATGATGTTTATATTTCTGGATCACCAGAGACTTTGGGACAATTTTAAAAAAGAATTAGAATGAAAAATAAATAGGGAATTTCATCATACATTTGTCACTTAGATATTACAGATCCTTAGATTCAATATCAATATCACTTTCTGACTAAAAGTGAATTTTCAAGTCCTGTGTATAAATTGGATGTAGAATAAGAATGTATAATTTCCATCTTAATTTAGAATCATATTATAAAGATGCTTTACTTGTGTTTTCAGATGGTCTGGCAAAGGTAAAATAAATGATTTTCTAACTGAATAAAAATATAAGTTATGGATATGTCCCATAATCAAAAGAAGATTATAGAGCTTTGAAGAAGTTTAATTTGAAGACAATAGTAGAATTTTGTAATACTTAAGAGAAAAGCTTATTGGAACAATAACTTTAGAAAGATGATTGCCTTCATATGATAGTCAATCTTTATCACTTTAAACAAGAGAATTTTACTCAAAGATTACTTTAACTTATACAAGTGTTTATCTAAAAATACAAAGTATATAATTTATTCTAATAATAGTGTATTTACATATGCAATAACTCGCTCTCTCATCTTAGAAAATATCTACAAGTCTATGAAAAACTCTAAAAATGCAAATGAAGCATTGAATAAAAATAGTCTAATGTGTATATATCTATTCTAATAAGTAACAAATATATTATAATTCATCTTTCTTTTGTAACAGTATTTCATAAACAATTCCAGTACTATTATTATTATTCATTCCAATTATGAATTTCCTTGTTAAGTGACTCTCCTTCATTGTAATTCAATAAGATTTCTTATTCAGGATCGATATTTTTTATGGCATAAATAGCCAATTGATATTACCCTATATAAAAATGATATTTTTGATATTTTACCACAAGTAAAAATTTGATTAGTTCTACAATTATTTAAATTTAGGCTGTTATGATTGATGAATCTGCTTTCATTTCCACAAAATCTGCTGTCTAATGAATATCTCTCATCACTTAATTAATAATTATAAAAAGAAAATGTATCATCAAATTAATCTCTAATTTCATCTTCATCATCAATTAAAACTTCCCCTATATATAAAATAATCAATTCTCCTTTCATTATAAATTATTTTGAAAATAATCCAAGTCCATTACAAACTGTAGACCTGCCTAAAAGTGTTGGTTTCACATTTTTTATTAAAATTTAGGTGTTGGAACAAATAAAACTAGAATCAATACTACAGCATTTACAAACCAAAGGATCACATTCCATATTATCTTTTCTACAAGTGCATCTGCCATCTGATGAGCATCGATCTTTGCAATTACATCCCCTAAACCTTTTAAGGCATTAATTGGAAGGACAATCACAATATTTAGAACAAAATATTTCACATTTGCATTATTCACATTGAAAATCTTATTTATGACAACAGGATATATATAATGATGCAGATTTATATGGATTATTAATTAATGCATTTTAATCTTTGATTCTTTAGATTTAATTTAATGCTTCAATATAATCTTCTCTTAATTAATTATATTAAAGTTTAGCTAAAAGGAAAATTTATAAACAATCTAATTTATGTATTTTAGCCAAAATACAAGGATCTTAATCAATTTTTATAGTTTTTTACAAATCAAGAAGATTTTGAGGTAGATTATTTTTTTTAATATTATTATAATTGTTAGGATTCTTATAGCATTTATTACTACAAGCAAATTTTATATTTTATTGTAAAACATCATTAACCCAAATAACTTTCTTACCATTTACTTTATAATTCAATGCTTAGCAATAATCTAATAAGGTTCTTAATTATGATAATTTATTATTAAATTTACAATTACATTTAGAAGAGAATCTTAAACAAGAATTACACAAAAAAGCCTTTTCATTATTTATATATTCATGAGTTTGAAATGATTTGTATGAAAGTTGTTAAATTTCATTTAAGTTAAATTATTAAATACAATTAATTTTTTGGAAAATTGTAGGTTTTATTTTGATAAATTATTTATTTTGTAATTAAAGGAAAATACTACCTAATGAATATAAGTTAATTTTTAAGGAAATATTCTTTTTTGACATTTTATCTTTTAAAAATTTTTATAAATCTTCTAAATTTAAATGCTAAATATTTTATTGCTCTACAATATATAAATATAATGAATATAATTAGACTAAATACTTAAAAGATAATTTACTTATGTCAAAATTATGAAGAGCATATTTTGAATTTAATTTAATCATTTCAATAATTCCATCCTAAGATCTCCAAATATCTCTTGGAATTTTTAGAATCTCTAATTTAAATTTTTCCCTTAAATCTGTAGTAAAATTATATTTAAAATTAATATCTTAAACTTCTAGTCTCTAAATTAGTAAAATATATACTTTAATATTTTAGTCAATTTAAAAGTAATTTGTATATTAATGCACAGATTATGGTTATATATTATGTATTATAATATTGTGATTTTAGTTTAAAAGTAAAAAGACTTAAGTATCAAGAGGTAAGATTGATTTTTTTACTTTTTAAATTTATTTTGTTTATGGTATCCATTCAATTTTTGGATATTTAAGCAATTTTACATTTATTTTATTTATTTTTAAAAACTAATAATATAGATTATAATCTTTTTACCTAATCAATTTATGGCTTTAATAGATATTTAATATTTTACTCTATCTATTAAATTAACTCATCACCTTTGGGCTTAAATTCGAATATCTTTTATAAATTAAGATTTTCTTTTTATCGAAGATTGTAATTCCAAAATGAATCTGTTTCTTCTATTTTATAATCTAACGGAGAATCTTATATAGTATTTTTAGGAGTGCTAGCCAAATTATTAGTCTCTTAATCTTTATCCATTATATTTTACTAGTGAATTATTACTTGAGCTTAAATTTTCTAGGTTTATTAATATTTGAGTTTAAAATTTGATAAATTTATTAAGCTTTTGTGCAAATTATTAAAAGCATTTTATAATAATGAAAATGAATGTAATTATTTTTAATAATACTGATTTAATCAGTATTATTAAAATACTTGCAATAATGGATAATGAAATTAAACATAATGGAAATGGAAGACGCTATATAAATCATTATAATAGAACAAATATATGATCAAAAAATCTGTGTTTAATATTCTATCAGAAGAACATTTTCTTAGAAGGAGTAATTTAAAATTCTTTTGGTAAGCCTTTACAAGGACTTTTATAAAAAGTGAAGTCCATATGATTGGGACTTAATAACCTAAAATTTACTTTTGTTTGTTAATTATCCTTTTCTTAAGGGAGATGAAGACTTGTAACTCTTTTGATTTCTGCTCTATCATCAATGAGCATTTCTATGAGTTTATTTTTTTTATCAGCTTCCTCTTTTAATTTTAAGTTTTTTAATAACAACTAATTGATTAGAACCTCTTTATCTGCATTTTAAGAATTTTTTTTTTGAGCTTTTATTGAAACATTTTTGTTTTCATTTAAATCTGTTAGATGCTCTACTTATTGTTTACAACTCTAATACCTTATAACCCTTATAATTGAATACTTATGTCATTTTATTATTTGAATTGATGAAACAATCAATTTTAGAGATTATTCTAATTTCATGTCCTCTAGTAGTGGGGATACATTTATGACTAGGTGACTTTACTTTTTTTGCAGACATAGAAAGATGTTAATTAAAAATATTTAATATAAAATAATTATAAGTATCAAATTTTACTCAGATAAAGTATCTCTTTTTACTACAAGGCAATATCTAAAATTCTTTAGGTAATCTTAGTTTATGATCTTGAGTTTTTGGACTATAGAATGTAAACTTATATTAATCATCATTAATTATGGATGATTTCAATAATGGCATTAATTGTTACTATTAGATTTCTTAACTCGGTTCTGTATTTAGAAGAGTTTCTTTCCTTTTGCCGATAAATGGTTTAGATGGAGATACTAATTCTTTAATCGCTATTTATTTTCGAGAGCATTATGAACGAAATTAAAGACTTTCTTATAGGTATTTACTAATGAATTAAGATTGTAGTGATTTATTTGTTACAGATGTAGTTAAAACTAGAGATAGTTTAAATTATAAATACTATTTTAGTCTGAATATTTAATTCTTCTTAAGGTTTGCTTTGGGATAAAAAACACATTCTATTCGATTACTTAATCAGAATTTTATTGATTGTTTGAATTACAATTTTATTCTCTATTTTTTAAATTGGTAGGGAGTAATAATTTATTAATTGTCAGGTTAGACATAGATTTTCGATTATTCCTTATTCTTGTTCCTAAGGATGTAGAATTCATCAACAATTATCGAGACTAATATGAATTAATTATAATATATATATCAAATTAAAAAGAAAATCATGTAACAAAATATAACTAAAAATAATCTAAGAATTAAAATATCCTACCCCTACTGTTTTTATAGAAAATATATGTTATAAACAAGAAAGATAATAAATTCATAACTTAAAAGTTTATTAAAATATTAAAATAAATTATTGATGTTATCAAATAATAACAGAGAGTCATATAAAATATTTTCTTTTTTTAGGCACAACTTAAAACACTTTTGGAAGTTTACATACACTTGTTTTCTGATTTGGTTCTGGACTAAAGAAAGTAAATAGCATTTTATCATCTTTACTCTCTCTTTCTCTTGTATAAATAGGTTTTTAAATTTTTATTGTTTATTTCTTATCATTATTTCGAACATTATTTAAAGTATTTACTCTGCTAGATCGCATTGGTTCTTATTCTTCTATTTGTTATAATTTATTTATGATTAAATCTTACACAGAGCTTTTCTGAATCAATTTTTAATTTTCTTCTAAAAGCTCTTTAATTTTTGCCTAATATTGTGCATCAGATTATATAGGCATATCTATTTAATAATGTGATTGATTATACTTGAATAAGTTAAAGCTGATGATGTCCAAATCTATGGTGATTTAGGTGACAATTATCTGGAAGGAGTTTGAATTGTTGATTCTGTCGATTATATACTTTAAGTTTTTCCATTCTTTAACTAAAATTAGTTTTTGTGTCTCATTAAGATGTTGATGGAATAAGTAAATGTCTTCTTTAATCTTGAATTATTTTTATATACAAAACACAATTATTGAAATTAAAATATAGATCAATAAATGTATCTCAAATTATTAATTACAATGATCAAATAAAATATCAATTTTTGTTGGGAGCTATAGGAAAACTTACACTCTTCATCTTGAGGTGAGGCTTTCTGTCAGAAGTTTAAAAAGTAAATCTGAAGGTCTGTCATTTAATTTATCATTTTAATATTCAATATTAAGATGAAACTTAATCTAAATATTTTGAATTTACTTCCTTTGTCACTACATTTTGAAGCATCACATTTATTTTAGTAATTTATATTATTTATGAGTTATTTCAATTTATTAATAGGTTTCTCTTTTTCACAATTTATATTTTGATTTGAGCATTCTGATAGATTAATTATTAAATAAGTTAGGCTTAAGATGCACTACCTTAAATACTTAGAGATATTTCTTTATCTTCAGTTAGAATAAGTAAATTTTATTTATTCGTATTATAAACTTCTATATGCCTCAAGAATAATAGGATCTAAGTAAAATGGAATTTGATGTTTTAATTATATTGTGATTAGAATCTACAATTTTTGGGGTCTTGTACTATAACTGGTAGTCTCTTGGATATAAATAATTGGATTTATTTGTTTATCTAGATTACTTTGATGTACAATAATGGCAGTAAATTATCTTTTCATTTTTGTAGGGATAGGTTTGTTGGAAAGAGTTTAAAGGAATTAAAAAATGAAATCCTGATATATTTATCGTGGATCACAATACTTAAAAATAAATTAAAATTTAATACTTACAAGAAGTTAAATAAATAAATTTAATAGAAGTTCTTCAGTGAATTGATAAAATTTTATATATAATTGTCATTTCTAAAAAAATTATACAATAACTACTGACATATTAAATATTAATATAATTTATTATAAAGAAGTGTAAAAATTAGATTCATTATGTTTAATAGTTATCAGTATGATAAATAATTGGCATTTACAAAGGAAGTAGATAAAATAAAGACTGACTATTTAAAGTAAAGAGAGAATCGTAAAGGTATATCGAAAAGTTTAATTAGAACTCAATCAAAGATTATCGAAAAATTATAAGAAAAGAATAGAAAATTTTGTGATAAATATGTTAGAAAAGCCTGTTGTGTGTAATGAGTATAACCCACCTGAGGCATACTAATTTAGAGATGAAGATCCAACAAAAAATCTTGGAGATCCACAAATATATGTTAAAGGATTTAAGCATGAAAAAGATAGAATTCAAGAAGCATAAGAGAAAAATAACAATTTAGATTTTTTACCTAATTTAAAAGCAGGAAAATATTGTTTTAGAGAAAGAGATCCTTCTAAAGACTTAAAAAGAGATGTTTTTAGATATAGAGATAAAACAGCTTTAGCAAGAATTGAATAATTTTTGAAAGATCATACACAATCTTAAGTAGAAAACATGAAACTAGATCATAAAAAGATTCTTAATTTAGAACATTTTTCAGAAGGAATGAATTCCTTAGAAAGAAAGGCATATTTATCAAGATTAATAGCAAAGAATTTACTACCTTCATTACATAATAAAACTCATTTTTAGGCTGCATAAACTATGTATAATAATTTACCATGTAAAATATATATATAAATACTAAGTAACTTTAATGGAACATGCACGATCACTTCCTTAAGTACATACATAAGAAGATAGCAGAAGAAAACCTCCTACATCTCAAGAAAGATAAAAAACTATATCATATGAAAACTAAAATAAACAAGAGGATAATGGTATTTAGCCAAAATAAGGTAATGAGACAGAAACATTCAATCCTGTTGAAACTTCTAAATAAATTTTAAAGAAATGTAATATAATTAAAGAAAGAAATATTAAAGTAGATAATATATTAATTTTTATTAGGCTCCTGTAGTTCATTCAGGTTCTGGTCATTTAATTTCTACTCTTGATAAATCTATTTCAGAAATCTATATGGAACTCTATAAAGTTGAAATTGGATAATCTAAATTGCGATGAAAATAATTTTTATATTAAACATTATATATTTTATATGTGGGAAATCAAAATAAAAAGAGAGAAAAGTTTACCTGATCCAATTGGCTATAAAAAAGCATATGATGATTGCTAAGGATAAGAGTTGAGGGAAGATTTAGAGAAAGTAATATTATAAAAATAAACATTTAGAAAGCTATGGGTATTGCTAAGGGAGGATTTGGAAATATATTTATGATAATGTTTACATTGTATATGACAGGAAATATGATGAATATATTTACAATTGTAATCATTGGGTAATTTTTATGGTAAGCTATTTCTACAATTGCAAAAATGGATCAAGCATTTTCTTCATTAGAAAATAGAGGGATATCATTGTTTTTATATAAATTGATTTATTTATCTGCTGGATTATTATAATTGGGAGTTGTACTTTATAAATTATATAACATTGGTTTGCTTCCATTGAGCAGTGCTGATTGGATTGATTTGGTTCCTTTGCATCATGTAATAACAATTTAGACTAAGTATTTTAGTAAGAAGAGATTGTTGTACCATATAGCTATAATTGATTTTATATTAATACAGATATAATACAAATAAAATGTATTTGTTATTTAAGTTTAATAAATTTTCCATTTCTGAAAAACCTATAAATGAATTGCTAAAATTCTAAATGCAATGAGTAGATACAATACAATTCTATAATCAACGGTACTTAGATAACTTGTGACAATTGTTCTAATGCATTTTATTGTTCAACCAAATGTAGAGATTTTGATTGGTATTTAGTTATTACATTTCTTATAGGGAGGGATATCATTAATTGGTTTGTCATGGGTAATTTGAAATAGTTCCGAAATTAACTGTAAGTTAATTGGATGATGAAATGAATCTTTTAGGGAATGGAAGTTTTGGAATAGTATACTTAAAATAACTGAATGGATATAATTTTGCAATAAAAAAAATAAATAAAAATCTAGCCTATAGAGAACTTAAAATACATAAATAACTAAAACACAAATACATTATTTAGTTATTATAATTTATAGAGAAAGATGATCATATTTATTTGATCTTAGAATATGCATGTATTGATTAAATTTCCTATATAGAAAATGGTCATTTGACAACTAATATGTAAGTAGATCCTAAATAGATAATAATTCAATTATGTAATGCATTACAATATCTTCATAATAAAGGAATTATTCATAGAGATATCAAACCTACAAATGTGTTATTAAATGGCAATGATAATGTTAAATTATGTGATTTTGGTTTAGCTACTCATAAAGATGTCATAAGTAACTTTTCTGGTACTTATGAATTCATGGCACCTGAAATTTTAAGGAATTATCCACAATCATATTCTGTTGATATTTGGAGTTTAGGTTGTCTCTTATATTGGATGCTTGAAAAAAAGCCTATCATATCAGGTATCCAAAAAGCTAACTAATTCTATAGGTAATGAGGCTGAGATGATTGAACAAATACTTAATTTTACTTAACCCAAGTTCACTATTACTGATATTTATGCAAAAGATTTAATAAAGAAGATGCTGGTTACTGAACCTGATGATAGAATAACCCTAAATGAGATAATTAATCATCCTTTCATTACTAAAGAATTTTAAAACAACTAAAAAATAGAAGAAATCTCAAATTCCTATTCTGATGAAACATAAGCAAGTTATCATCCATAATAAGTTGCTCCATAGATTCATAATGAAGATAGAAATGTCTTTTAAAGAATAGTAAGTTTATTTTCATGTATGGCTCGAGATAAATGAAAATAAAACTAAAGGAGATAGAGTTATAATATATATTATGACAAAAAATAAAATTTATACATAAACTCAAAATATTTCCACTTGAATATATTTGAAGTCTAGTTTTATATATAAAAATAAGATTAACAATCAGATTTTATTTCTTTACAGAATAATTTATTTTTACTATAAAATTATTATTATTTATACAAAGATATAAATTCTAAAATCTCATCATTTCATAAAGAAATTATATCTCTACTCAATTACGATGAATGAAATATCTTTGGGATGGTAATATAGAAAAAATTAAAATAATTATTCAATTCTATGTAACAATTAATCTAAAATAGAAATAATTAAATATGATTTAATCTAATTAGATTTTAATACATATCAAGTTTCAATAGTTCATATTTTCATCTATAAAATTTATATAATTATTTTCTATTGCATCTAACCAAGATTGAATTATAATCTAATTATTTTACATAATATTTTTTTATGATTACTAACTTTATCATTTTAGTATATTTAGCATCATGGACCATGTTCATTCTTTTGATAATATTAATTGGATATCTCTTAGATAAATCATATAAATTAGCATCAATATCTCCTTAACTTAACAACAAAACACCTGCTGAAACAACTTTTGCAATTCAACCTATTGGATCAAAAATATAAAGTCATACACGAACACAATAAATAACAAGATTTGAAAACAATGAATTAGAGGATTTTTTTAATAATGTAGGAGATAATTCACCTAATTTGAATCAAGATGATTAATTTTATGGTAATGCTGAAAGAAATATTACAGAATAAAATTCTCCAGTTCGTTTAACAGTTGAAACAAAATAAATGTAATCTCCTAGAACAAATAGATCTCCTTACAGATCTAATACGTTAAGAAGGACTATTTTAAGAAAACCAACTATTGGTACATATGAAGGAATAGAAACTATATAGACTACAAATAGGAAAAGTTAAAGGACTTCTGTAAAAAGATTGTCATAAATTCAAAGTGAGAGAAATAGTGTTGGTGATTTTTCACCTAGATCAAGTATTCAAAAATAATAATAAAATTAACAAAGAATTTCACAATTTAGTATTCTTGGAAAGCTTGAAGTAATTTAATTGGATACAAATTATTTAATACCTAAACCAGAAAATGATATTTATGTATGAATTAAAATAAAAATAGAAATGTCATTAATTTAGTAAAATATTTTATTCACATAAAGAAGGGATTTCAAGAATGTTTATGATCTTTACAATATATTTTCGATAATTAATTTGTTTGGATGTATCTGGAGTACTCATACATTATCTAGCAAATCTCAATATCTGGATAATTATTGGGATCACAACAAGTACTTGTTTGACATTGAAGATAATTGATTATTATACAATTAAAGGTATTGTTCGTCATCATCATCAAAAATTGAAATATGTTTAAATAATTGTTTGGATTTCGAGTGTAGGAATAATAATTTGGCTTATTATATTTCTAAGTTTTGATAATTTATAATGGTTTATTTAATATCTACCTAGTTTACTATTAGATTTAATAGTAATTGATCCATTTAAATACTTTATGATCAAATATTGTTTGTAAGAACCAAAGAAAATCAGAGAACCTAAATCAAAGGTAGATGTCCTAAAAGTAATGCAATAAATTAAATGATTGTATTCATATTATTCGTATCGTAACTGTGTATAATTATAGATAATATATGTGAAGATAGTAGTTTATAGATAAAGTCTAAAGAGTATGTTTATTATTATCTAAATACAATACATCCTTATAAGAGACTAATCCATAAAGCTATTTACCAAAGTTAATGCTAAATATTTAGGATTTGTTTAAAATATTATTAATTCATATTTCACCATTTCATCTTC
>JPFL01000487.1:7515-38697 GCA_000733385.1 Paramecium biaurelia
ATTTCCAACATAAATAAATCATTTTAAAATTCAAGGTATTTCAACTTTTTAAATGCTTATTGACTCCTATGTGTATCATTATTACACTCTTCAGTATTCAATTGAAATTGGAATTTTTATTATTTCTAATACTATTAAACTTTTTATGTACTCTAGTTGTACTTTAATTCCCGATTTCAAAAGTGAATCCCTTATTTTTAGAAGTAGTACTAATTGGTTCTTCAGACCTGAAACTTTTCATTGGCAGAATAATTGATAATTATATTTATAAATTTTATTTCCCTATTTAATTAATGGTGACTTTTATGTGTTATCATTGTGATCGCACTTTAACAAAACCTTAAGTTGATAAACATGTAAGAACCTAATGCAGAAAACCTCCTTCCTTAATCTGTATTGACTGTAAGAAGATGTTTAGTGATAATCATGTTGATCATGTTTCTTGTTTGACTGAAAAGTAATTGTATTGGGGACAGTATGCTAATGTATCAATCTCTTAAATATATTTAAGGGTAAAAAACCTTATCAAAATACATCAAAACCATAGTAGGACAATTCAAAATAGAAGGATGAAGAGACTTAAAAATAAATTGAACCAAAATAAGATTGGAAAGGGTGGAGAAAATCAATTGATGAATTTATAAAATAAAATTAATTGGAATAAATTAGACTAAATGAAGTGAAGGAAAACTTAGTTTAAAGATTTTTATCTATTTTTCCAGAATATGAAAAAGAATAAGCTGAATAATTATTTGATGATGCAGTAAATAATATTATGTTATTATTTAATAGATTAAATAAAGTAATAAATATTAAGTTGAATATGTAGGATTCATAGTAAAGAAAGTAAAATAAGAATGAAATATTATGTTTATGTTTGTGTTATTAGTTTTCAAAAATGTTGTTTTTTAATAAAATATTAATATTATAAAAGAAATATATAAGCGATGTTGAAAAAGAAAGGGTCAGAATAATTAGACATTATATTTGAAGCAGGAGAGGATCTATTAAACATTTCCAAAAATCAAGTAATCATGATTAAAAATAATTCAATCAAATTGCCAATTATCAGACCGAGAACATTTTTATCATATAGTCTTGAGTTTTGTGGCATAACTAATCTTAATTATAAACTGTTGAGATTTTAATCCTTAGGCAGAGATATTAGAGTAAAATACTCAAATTTAGTTTAAGCCTGAAACTAGTATTATGACAGCTTGTTTAGTCAAAGTCATTCATACAACAGAGTTTTCTTAGATGTCCTAAAATCCTCTTAAAACATCCTTTTAAACTCTCTTCAATCATGGTGCTCATAGTGATATATTACTTTAAATAAATGATGAACAGGTAAATTGTATTTAAATATAGCCTTTACTTTTACATAAATGTATTTTAGCTTGTAGATCACCTAAGTTTAATGGAATGTTTTCCTCGAATATGCTTGAAAACAATTAGAGCTTTGTAAAGGTCGAATATAAAAAGCCAGATTTATTCAAAGTCATGATACAATGGATCTATTGTGGTTATTGGAAGGAAGTATTTAGATTGATATAAATTTAGTTTCCAGTTGAAATTGAGGATACTTGTGATTTAATGTTATTGGCTGATGAATATTTAATAGCTGATTTAAAATAGAAATGTGAAGAAGATATAATATCAAAACTAAATAGCAATAATATTATGTAAATTTTGTTATTTGTTGAAAAACATTCAAACATTATTTCATCTATGTTATTAGAAAAAACAAATTCCATATTCATTGATGATTTTGATAAAATACAAAAATTAAATTCTGATCTAGAAAAAGAGATAACTAAAGTACCAGGTTTAATGACTAAATTGTTTGAGAATCTGCATTAAAAGAAAATCAGAAAAGGAAGAAAGGTGCATTTTGTTGTAGATGATTTTGAAAATTAAGAATCAGATTCTGATGATTATGTTAGAAATTATACATAACATTTTTACTAATGATTATGAAATTATACAAATTTAGTACTTCCAATATTGTATTTGGAAATAATGCAAGACAACGATTGTTATAAGGCTTAAGTGAAGTAAAAAAAGCTGGTGTTCTTACTTTAGGTCCTTAAGGTAGAAATGTTATCATAGAATCAGAAACAGGAAATCATAGAAGTACAAAAGATGGAGTGACAGTAGTTAAAAATGTAATGATGAAGGATAGATTATCAGAAATGGGTGCAACTATGATTAGATAAAGTAGTAGGTAGACAAATAAATTTGCAGGAGATGGCACAACCACTTCGGCTTTAATTGCTGCAAATATTTTTGAAATTGGGTAGAGTTATGTATCAGCCGGTTATAATCCCATATATATTACTAGAGGTTTGAAGGAGGCTAAGAATAAGGTCTTGGAATATTTAGAAGAAATCAAAACAACTGAAATAGATGATCAATTACTTTACAATGTTGAGAAGGTTTCTAGTAATTATGATGAAAATCTCACAAATATTGTATTTAAAGCAATAAAAGAAATAGGTATCAATGGAATAGTCACAATTAAACCTGGAGGTAACATCAAAAGAACCTATTCTATAAATTAAATAAATCTTACCCATATTAGAATTAGTAAAAAATACAAACTCACCTTTATTCATCATTGCTAGTGATATCAGTGAAGAAGTGATGTCCTAATTATTATATAATCACACTAAAGATATTATTAAGGTTTGTGCAATTACAATACCAGGTATGGGGTTGATCATTTAGTAATGATTTAATTGATGATTTTTCTATTCTTTGTAATTCTTAGTCTGTTGAAAATGTTTAATCTGTGAAATAATTATCTCAATTAGGAAGAGCAGTTAAAATTGTAGTCAGTAATACTGAAACCCAGATTATTAGAACATAACCTGATGAGCAAGAAGTAGATAATAGAAAGAATTTAATAAAAAATTAATTAGAAAATGCAAATAACTATAGTTAACTAACTCTTAAGGATAGATTAACTAGATTTGATGGAAGGACAGCTATTGTTTATATAGGAGGAAAGGCAGAAATAGAAATGCATGAAAATAGAGATAAATTAGTAGATTCTTTGAAGGCTACAAAATCTCCTTTAAAAAATGGAGTACTTCCTGAAGGTGGGACAGCTTTATTACATGCATCAAAATTATTAGATTATGTGTAAATCGATCCTGAATATTAATTAGGAGTTTAATTACTATAATAAACTCTTAGATAACCAATTAAATAATTATGTAGAAATGCAGGAATTAATGATGGACAAATTATCTAAGCTCTGTTAGAAGAAAGTGATTATAATATTGGATTTGATTAGAGGAGATGTAAATTATATATATATATATATACTTAAGCATGTTTGGGGAATATGATTGATTTGGGAGTAATTGATAGCTTTGCAGTAGTAAAGCATTCATTATTGGATGGAGTTAGTCTTGGTTCCATGCTTCTTAGTACTGATGCTGCTATTGTTTTAGATAGGACTTATACTCCTACGGCATTGAATAAATATAAAAAGGAGGCATTTTGATTATAAATTTGCTATTGGTTAAATTACATATCTTTTATTAATTATTTTTAATGAGCAGAAGAGATCAGATAGAGAAGGGTAAATAAACAAATTATTTCAAGATAAGTAAGCATTGCTTTCTAAACCATGGGTTAAGAATCATCCCATTTTTACATATGATCATATTGCAGAGTTTTATGAAATGTTCATTCTTTATGCTGAACCCAGAACAAAGAAAGCAGATGTGAGAGATATTCTTGTTACAGCCAAGACACTTGGTCTCACTGACAAATTTCCAATTATTGCACATGCTCTTGATGATTTGGCTGCTAGTTATGATGATGCAATTGATTTTGAAACATTCATTTCAGATTTGACATCAAAATTAGTAAGATTTATAACTTATATTCTTTAGGGTAATCCATTTGATTAGAAGGGAAGAGTCTAATTATTCAAACTTATCGATGTAGATGGAAAAGGAACTTTAGACAAAGAAGATTTACATAAAATATCCGAAGAATTAAGATTCAATTTGACTGAAGAAGATATTGAAGAAATCATTCACAATGTTGCAGGATATGAAGCTGAAGATGTCTCAGAAGAGAGATTTGAAAAATATTTAGGCAAAAGAGTTTAAAGAAGATAAATTGAATAAGAAGTCTATAGAAACAAATGAAAATAAATAAAAATAAAAAATATTACCAATATGACATATTTTTACTATATAATTAATACATCATTCCTACTTGTTTACAAGGTATTTTAATAGCAATTATGTACCAAAACCTGTGGCTCCTGGTGGATGAATACCCTTATCTGCTTTACTATCCATAGGTCCTGCAATATCAAGATGAGCAAAAGGTGTCTATGTTACTAATTAATCAATACTTTTTCATCTACAAAATTAAATAAAAAGGCTGCAGCTTTGCTTGCTCCACAAACCTTGGCCTTTCCAATATTACATAAATCTGCAAATTAACCCTTCATCATATCCTTATGTTCATCAGTCACAGGCATTCTCCAAAAGGGTTCTTACAATTCTTTTCCTATTTCTAAAAGTTCTTATGACAATTCATCATTATTGCTAAATAATCCTCCAGTATTTTCTCCTAAAGCTGCTGCACAGGCACCTGTTAATGTTGATATTTCTAATATAGAAGTTGGATTATATGTTGCCTATGTCCAACTTAAACAATCAGCCAAAACTAAACGTCCCTCAGCATCTGTATTATTAATCTCTACTGTTAATCCCTTATGACTTTTTAAAATATTAGATGGTTTATAAGATGTATTTGAGATAGCATTTTCAGCCATTCCCAAAGTGACTGTAACATTTACTTTTAATTTCATATCTACAGCTCCCTTAAAAGCAGCCAATACATTACAGGCTCCAGATTTATCAAGATGCATAGTTTCCATATTACCATATGGTTTTAAATGTAAACCTCCAGTGTCAAATGTAATTCCTTTACCGACTAAAGCATGCAAATTCTGAGAATCCTTATTCCCCCTATATGTCAAATTAATTAATGTAGGTGGATGTATGGATCCTTATCCAACTGCATAAAAGAGATTCAATAAGTTTTCTTATAATTATTTGCCTTCTAAGATTTATATTTCAACATTGGGATTATCTTTGAATAGTGCTTTTACTTCATCTACAAAAAATTAGGGTGTTCCTTCTTGCCTTGTATTTGCCAAATCTCTTGCATACAACTTTATTTGAGCCAATTAAACCAATTGTTAAAAGTAAGGATCTTCATATATATTTTCTTAAACATGCAAGTCAGATATATAACTATATTGATCATTATTCTCATCACTTTGCTATTTCTCTTTCGCAACATCTCCTAATAACTTGTATTTATAATTGGCTTGTATCAAACCAGAAATTACTTAAGATGTTTCTTTTATGTTTAATTCATTCTGGGTTAAGACAACAGTACCAAAACCAAATTATCTTGCTTTTCTTGCTACTTCTCCTCCTGCATTGTAACAAGAGCCCTTTACTCCAACTGCTAATCCTACTTTCTCCTCTCCAAAGATAAAGCTCTAGCCACCTTTCACTACATTATTGACTTTTAATCTATGCAAATGGCGAGAAATCTATTGGGAATTACATCTATATAAGTTTAAAAATAAGCTTGAAGCCCAGTTTTAAGATTAAACTGGAGGCTTATATGAATTAATACAGAGCTATTTTACTTTCATTAATTAAATTCTTAGAAAATAAATAACAAACTTGATGTGGCTTAGTTTGACTTGGTAGTTTGGTTTTGTAAGGGCATGTATTTAATATTGTTGTCAAGATAATTCTTACTATTTTATAGAACATTTATTAGAGATTAACATAGTCAAAATACATTTAAGTTCAATTTACAACAAAAATAAGATATCAATATAATGGATTCTTGTAATATTCTTTATAAATATTATGTTAAATCATTATAGATAAAGATAGTGAATTTATTTTTTATTAAAGAATACTCTTATAAAAAGATATTAAAAAACTATTTGATTCATTCATTTTAATTCATTTAATACATTCAAAGTCCTTTAAGTCTTAAAGCATTGGCTCTATTAACTATCTATTAATATTTATCTTGAATTCTATTTAAGTAAGCTAATATAATATATGTAATTTACAATTGATATCATTATTATTATTAACTGTTTATGTCATTGTTGTACTATTAATTTAATCTTATGATTGAGAACGGGATAATTTTTTCGAAGTAATCTAACCATCCCTGTTACTCTAGCATTTAACTTATTATTTAGATTCATTTTATTGTAATCTTGACTCTATTTATCGAGATTAATTGTTCATTCTCTTTAGTTAACTTATTTATGGTTTGAATGTACACTCTTACATCTCTTTTTATTGTTTTTCTCTTTCATGTAGTTTTTTTTTAAACTATCTTTAATAATTTATGAATTTAGGTACTTTCTATCTTCAATTAGCAACCCTTATTAATATAAATCATGACCTTTATTCTTAATATCAAATAGACAAGTTTAATGTTCACCTTAGATTTCTTTATCAAGCTTAGCAATGTCTGACTTTAATTTTTTTTGCATAACTTTCAATTTATCATGTTAAATATCTTTAGGCTGTGGGTTAATGTTTTAAACTTTAGGAACAGATTCCTATTTTTATTTTTTATTAGAATTTTTAGAGAGATCAATTTTTTGAATTTACTTTTCAACAGTCTTCTTTTAACTTTACTTAGGTTTCTAAATTATTTTACTGTTTGATTTAGTTCTATCGATTTATTCTTTTATTTATTTTTTCCTTTGCTCATACTTTTATTCAGCCTCCTAATCATTCATTTAATTGTAAGTCTTTGGTTAACAGATCTAAGGTGATTCAATATCCTTAAATAAGGATTTATATTAAATTTGTATAGGTTCTGAATCTTCCGTGTGTTTATTTTTTTGAGGACTGCTGACTGGATTAGCTACAACTCATATTAAAAATTACTTATCGATTAGACTACAATGTTCGAATTTGAAAGTTATTTCTTTTGTTTTGCTTCCTTAAGTTTATTCAAGGTGTTCTGCAAATCTATGGCTTACTTGGAAAGTGCCTAAGGGATTTGTTCCTATTTCCTAACTGACAAAGCCGAGATTGGAGAGAATGCCGAAGTTGGTACTTTTGTAAGAGGGGAATTAGACATAATATTAATTAAAAATAACAGAATGAGTATATTTAAAATATTTCGCTGCATTCATTTATAAGAGTTTTTGATATGTACTTCCTGATAAGATCTATCATTGATAGTCGATAAATATAATTAGAATACCAGAAATAGTGAATAATTTGATGATTTTGCATTAAGAATAAAATCTTGTATATAGATACATGTCAACATGATTTTAAATTTATATAGAATATTATTATGACTTATCAAACAAAATAAAAGTGAAAAAACCTTATAGAGATCCAAGATTCCAATTAGAATTGCATATACTAATTTAATTTATATTAATATCTGTAATATATATATGCAAGTTCCGTGTCGAACCAAAAACGTAAATAAATATTATAAAGTGATTGCAGAGGTAGGTTCAGGGACGTATGGCAAGGTGTATAAAGCGAAGTGTTTAAAAACCAATGATTTTGTTGCATTAAAGAAAATTGATACCAAAGATCAAAAAATTATGGCTGAAGGTATTACTATTATATGATTTTAGGATTCCCAATTACAGCCATAAGAGAAATCAAATTGTTAAAAATAATGAATCACAAAAATATTTTGCGATTAAGAGAGATTATTGTGAGCAAAGCATCTCATAGAAATAATTTCAGAGGATCAACGTTCTTAGTTTTTGATTATTATGATCATGATTTTGCTGGTCTTCATAGATAAAGAAATATATTCACATTACCATAATTAAAATGCATTTTTAAACAACTTTTAGAAGGTGTTAAATATCTCCATGAAAGTAAAATTATACATAGAGATTTGAAATGTGCAAATATTCTAATGAATAATAAGGGATAAGTAACATTGGCTGATTTTGGTTTGGCCAGAACATTATCTAATGTGAGTAATCCTAAATATACATACAAAGTAGTTACACTCTGGTACAGAGCACCAGAACTCTTATTGGGATAAACTAATTATAATACATAAATTGACATGTGGAGTCTTGGCTGTATATTTACTGAATTAATAACAGGAGATGTACTTTTCAAAGGGGATATTGAGTATCGTTAAATGGAAAAGATATATGAATTATGTGGTAGTGCTAATGAATTAAATTGGCCTAATTGTGTAAATTTAAGGTAGTGGGAAGAATTCAAACCGAGAAGAAATTATGAGAGATTACTTACTAAACATATAAAGGATCTTTGTCAAATATAAAATAAATAGATTGATTAAGTTACAATAGATTTAATTGAATAGTTATTAACACTTGATCCAACTAAACGGTTGAATTCAGCCTAAGCTTTAAATCACGAATTTTTTAAATAAGATCCTAAACCTTGTTAACAAAGTGAGATGCCTCAATTTGACAAAGAGTTTCATGAAACACTTTTGAAAAATGATATTCGATTATAATAACATAGAAGTGATAAAGTTTAGTCTCGGCCTCAACAAATTGCTTCTTAAAAATTTTAAAAATTGATTAAAGACGAAAGAAACTAAACCAAACCATAAGTTTAGTAGCAATCTCCTTAAAGAGATATCAAAAGTAATTAAGAAATAGATTATGGTGATTTATTAAAATTTGAAATAGAGGAAAAGAAGAGAGTAAAATTAAATTGACAATGGGTTTTATATATCAAAATTAACATTGCTTGTAATATTGTTTACCCATTTCTATACAATTTTACGCTTCTTATGTTGTTAACATTTCAAGCGTTATTTTATATTCTGTTTTTATCATTCTTTTTGCCTCATTTATATAATCATTATCTACATTCAGATGAAATTCTTTAAATAAGTTAAAAAATCGATTGTTAATATTTTACTATGACTAATAGATAAAAATAAACTTTTACATTCACAATTGGTTATTTAAAATAAAATGAGATAACATTACTATTTAATCGTTTGCTGCTAATACGTTTTAAAAATATCATATAATATAGATATTAAATCGAAATTTATTGACTCTATTGTTCTGTTTTTTACGATTGTTTTGGTTTTAATTGCTAAATTCCTTGTAACTTTTAAAACACCTATTTATCTTCTTTAACTAAACAAATAAATCCCTAATTTATAATAAGTATTCTTTGTTTTTATGTCCCAATCAATTTACATCTAAATATGTGAAACTTGATATTATTTAGTTGATTAATTTCCATAATCATTTTCTTAAACAATCCTTTATTTTCATATCTTTTAATTGGATCTTATTTTAAAGAGTTTGCTCTTGAATCCTTTTTTAGAATGAGTGGCTAAATCTCAACAGGTGAAGTAGTATTTAAATGTATATTTTGTAAAATGTTGGATTCAATAATTGATGATTATCTATATGATGTAGATTATTATATGCTTTATTGGTCCTGAGATCTTATAGAATCAAATTAATCATCTGGTTACTTTTATAACTATTATTGCAATTGTAGCTTATTGAACTTAAAAGGAACTATAATTTAAGAGTTATATAAACTATTCTAAGATCTGGTACTTATAGTATCCTCTTCTGTATTCTAATATGATGATTATTATTATTGAAAACAAATATAACTCTATTGGATTTATTATTCAGATTAAAATTTGGAATATTTAATTATTTGAATTGAGTTTTATAGATTTTAAACTTTATCTACAAGCTTATATTATTTAATGGGTCCTCCAACATATTGAACTAATTCTTGTAGATGTTTATTAGTCTAAATAAAGCACTTCATTTCAGGTAGCATTCTTATTACTCTGCATTGAACACATCCATTATTAGAACATAATCTACAAAAATTAGTCTCAAGTTTTAGAGATTCTGTAAAATGAAGAGTTAAACAATTTAATTGTTAGTAATAATCCATTAGTATTTTTATCTCTTATTTTGATAAATCAAATATTTTAGAAGGTATACATGCAGAAGTGGGAGTATTCAATTTTAAATCAACTGCTCTATTTATAACTATAATACTTACTTTTTGTATATATTCTTAACTATTTCTACATTGTCTATGTAGATACCACTTAAAGTTTATGGCAAGAGTGAGGAATCAATTGATAGTAATTTCTATCTAAAGTAGATGAGAACAGCAATCACAAAAAAGTATATCATTAATTAATCTTTTTTGATATAAAGCATTTCCCAAAGTAGATAAGTACATTCTAAAGACATCTTATTTGCAAATAGAGTCAACAACCAAGGTGTAGCATATAGTTCTGGTGAAAGTAAATTTTTATCCAAATAATCATACAATTAGAAATCATGAAATTTAAGCAGCAAATTAATCCATTAGAATGCAACTTGTAAAGACAAGAACTCTTCATCTTTAAAGAAATTGTTATCGAGAATGATTTTACGAGAATATTCATATACTTTTTCCCATGAAAGTCCACTTTCATTAAAGACTGCTACAACAGCAAATATTTCATTCATCCCTTATTTGTAACTAATATTTTCCTATTAACAAAAGTAAACAATTATTTTTTCTAGAATGCTGTGCATCTGAGGTTAGAGTAATTGAGAACGAGTTCTCGGGATATCCATTTTTAAAGTTCGATATTGTGGTTGGTCAACTGAGGTTTTATTTATTTCATTCAGTGAAGGATGTGGTAATTAAGGCGAATATGTGCCTAATAGAATCTAAATTTGAAATCATTTGAATACATCCCAAAAGAATGCTGTTTTTGATTACTCTATTTTATTTTGAAACATATAACTGAATATAAATTAAATAAATTATCATTAAAGAAAATCTAAACCCATCAAAGTCCTTAATAAGCTACTTATATTTAACATCCTTTAAGAAATGTTTCGGACTTTGATTTATGAATGATGAGAGATCTAATTTACTAGCAATAAACATTTTTTGTTTAATTCACCTTCATTGTTTCCCTTAAACAGAAATAATCTAGTTAATAATTGAAAAGAATAACTCTGCATGTGCAAACATCAGCTTTATTATCATAGTTCTATAACTTAGTAAATTCAGAAGCCATATATTGATGATTCGCACATTAAATAAGCAATACTCTATCAGACTAAATGGAGTATAAAAAATCAATCATTATTTATAGATCTATTAAATTATTTTTTAATTTTAGATCTCTGTGTATAATGTTTATATTGTGTAAATATATTATTTTTGCTTTTCAAATAAAAGTCTAAGGAGTACTCTTAGATCAAATAAATATATTATTATACTTTCCTTTATTAATATAATATATATTGGATACGATAGTATTATAAAATAGGAATTTTTTGTTGGTTTATTTCATATATGAATCAAAAGTGGTTGATCAAATTTCACTAAATAAAAAAAATATAATTATAATTTAATTAAATATATTCAAAATTTATTACAGAATATGAAAATGAATAGTTAATTCTAAATTAAAGTAAGAAAGAATAATTGAAAAATAGATTTTAATTATCAATCCATTTTATAAATTATTAATTTAATACTTAAAAATTGTAATATTTGAATCTAAATATAATTATGTCAGGGTTCATATTTAGTAGATTAATGATTAGCCTTATCTTATAAATAATCGCTATGATGAATATTAATAATCTTCTTTTAAAGTTCAGATATTTAGGATATCTTTTAAGCTAATTAGTTATTTTAGTTATCTATTTTCTTTTATGAAAACTCAATCTTTTATGCTAAATCTCTCTCAATTATGTTTTTTTCAATTTACAACTATTTGACTTCTTATTCTAATTGTGATATTACTTTTTCTTTTGCTCTTTAATCCAATTAAAAAGATTATTTAAGATATTATTCTTTTTGTTTGACAGTATGATCATACTCCTATTTGATTTTTTATTTCTCTTTATTTTATTTTTCTGCCAAATGTCCCATTTTATGTTCTAAAACTTAGACAGAAATTAACTGTTGTTTTTATGATGTAATAAGCTCAGTCTATCTCTTTATTTCATCCTTAAGAATATTAAGACTACTCTCTCTTTCTGAAAGTAAATCAATTGCAAAAGTGAATTCACTTTTCATTTCTTCCATAGCCTTTTAAGTGTATGTAGTTAGTAATTCAATTTATTTCTCATTATTACTAATTTTTATTTCCAAATTTTAGATCAATAATTTCAGTTACTAATTTTCTCTTATCATTTTTCTCATATCCATTTCACTTTTATGTAATAACCAAATATAATCTTATTATTCATCATCATTGCATAACTTATACGATTAAACTTCTTCCTCTGTCTAAATGATACCCCTAATATAATTAGTTATCATTTATAATACTTAATATATGTAGCAAGCATTTCTTTAATTAATTCAATCAATCGATGAGGATCCAATCTAGCATATCCAAACTCATTTGATTTTCTATTCAATTTTTCATTTATATCATTAAAATCCTGTTTAATACTTAAATAGTTACATAATATCTATTATTGATCTCCAAAAACAACACTTGTAATCTTTATACTAATTCATTATATTTCTTTTCCAACTTTGCATAATCTTCCCTCTCAACATACTTTTCAGGATCAAAAGACATTTTATAGTGTTTAGGAGATTTCTACTATTTCATTATTGATGGTTTTTCAGTCAAACTGACAGATGATAAATTAGGTTTTTTGGTTTTCTTTAAATCTGACATTTTATTATTATATTAATTGATGATTATTAGACCCAAGACTAATGAAGGAACAAAATGATTTATCAAAGTTAAATGATCCCCACAATGATAAATTTAGTCAATGCAAATGATACCCTCATTTGATATGTCTATTTATTTAGTCCTGAAGACACTCCATTTGAGAATTGAATCTTTAAAGTAATATCAATTAATGAGTATAGATTATAGTTAATATCCCTACCAATTATCCATTAAAACTGATCCACATCATTTTCAAACAAGAATATTTCATCCAAATGTTCATATGAAGATATGTGAAGTATATTTCAGAAGTTCTTTTTGTAAAAATAGGAGCAACATTGAAAAATTGAAAATAGTATCAGAACGGTTAGACTAATGCTCTAAGAACCTAATCCAGAAAACCTATTGAATTATGATACTACAGTTCTCCTTAGAGTTAATGATTTTATCATGATATAAATGAATAGCTCAGTCTATACTTCAATATATAATATCGATAAACATGAATATATGAAATGAAGTAAATGATAAAGAAAAGAAAAATAAATGAATATTTAGAAATTGATGTAATAATTTTAATTAACAATTTATAATTAAAAATATAATGAGTGTACTTAAAGAAATGATACTCTATTTGTTGTAATATATATATTTTTAAGATATTCAATGAAGAATAGTGATTAGGAGGTATTCAACAGAAATTTAATTGATATTTTTAAAATTTAGGAGATATTCTAAAATTAGTTTAAAATAATGATTGCAAACGCTTAAAAACTTTGAAGTATGAAGAATTTCAAAGAGAATTAAAAAATAATATAATAAATATAAATTATAGAATGAATTTATGATTAATTTGTGTGTAATTTTTAAGGGAGTATAATTATTCAGTGATTAATGAAGCAAAAATTTGATTCATTATAATATTATATACATGAAAGAAGTGAATGACAATCCTTAAATAGTTGATGGAAAGCGAAAACGTGTAATGTCTACAAATGGAGTGATGTATGTTGTTACAAAGGAACTGATCAAAGAATAGAAAACTTCAGTTCCTTAAGTTTAAAAGACAGTAGTTAAGAAACAAGAAAAAAGTAGAAAGGTCATTGAAAAGCAGTAATGCAAGAATGATAGAAGAGTGAGAATCACAAAATCAGCATTGAGAGAATTAATACAAAGTCACTTTATAGTTGTGAATGATAATGAAGAAGCAACGATCCAAAGCAGCAAGTAATAAATTATACGATTTTAATAGATAATTTTAGAACTCACTGGTTGGAAATAAAAAAAAATACAGTTCATCATCAAATTCTTAATTTGATTCTTCATCATCCTCTAGGTACATATCAATTCATATTATTTTAAGTTACTGAAGAAGGGATTTTTGATGTTTAAATTATATATATATATTAATATAAATTATTATGAATCAAACACTAATGTGATTAACTCTTACTTCTTGATTGTATATAAAAATAATAACAATCCTAATTTAAAAAAACTCTAGATAGACATTTAATTTCCTTGAATTTCAATAAAATTGATCATTTGTAAAGGAAAGATTAAAATTTGGGAAATTATATTCGATTCCAGCTCAAAAAGATTTTTAATTGTTTGGTTTTAGAAAAGAAGAGGAAGGCTGTCAGAATGTATATGAAAGATGCAGATGTGATTATAGAATTACATTTATCAAATTGCAAAAATGAGATATACACTCAAATCAATTAAATAGATATTTCCTTGGAAAATTGGTTGATTAATCATCTTAAGATAAAGGTAGCAAATAATATTATTAAGATAATAAATGGTCATAATAGTTTATATTACACTAATATTATTCTGATAAAAACAGCCATAATCGAAGTTTAATAAATCCTATAATCTTTTTGAGTTTCCATATTAGAGGAATTCAATGTTGTAAAGATTACTAATCTATATAGATCATAAAATAAAGGCTTTATGATAATAATTATCAGTTTATAATATGCATTTAACTGTTGGTTAAATATATTAATGAAGATTTAATGGCTGCTTTTGATAATATTCATAATCAAGCTGAATGTATTTTAATTTGATCTGACTATAATGTATGGAGATATGAATTTTTTAGTTAATAAAATACAACAATCAGTACATAACATCAACTTAAGTGTGTGAAATTCATAAAAGAAAAAAGAAAAATTATTTAAAGAAATTATGCAATTAGAAGTAGATGAACAATTAGGATTACAATATTTTCCAAAAATTTAATCTCTTAAAAAATATGAACCCAGTAAAAAGTATAGTTAAATATTACTTCACAAACAGATAAAGAATAATAATTAATGAGATTATGCAATTGAATGATTAATTTTTTATATCAAATTTTATTACATCTTAGTTTGCATTTTTATTTGTCAATAATAAATGTAAATTTCAGATTATAATATGCATAAAATCCATTTTTTATAATGTATGAAAATTAATTTAAAATATTTTGTTGTTGCAAGAGTTAAATTAAATTAGTATTTATTCTTCATATTTGATTATATGATACTTTAAAAAAGATTATTAAATATTACCTTAATCAACAATCTAATTATGGTGTAGGATTTTAATAATTAATAATTTTTGATGATGTCATTTCTGACATATTAAATTTTAAATATTTCTTAGGTTAGTTGGAATTTATCTCTAATAAAGAATGCTTTTTGAGATAGGTCATTTTCATTTATTTATAACAACATATATATTTAATCAATCTTTTGGAATGGGTCCATCATAATCTGCAATCAAATACATAATGCTGGCAATAGCAACTACATTATCATCCATATCCTCTGGATTCATCATCCACATAGAATCACCAGCAGTATGATGATAAGTGAAATAGAAATCATGATTTTCATTATCAGCAATTCTATTGTTTAACATAGGAGTTCCAGTGATATCTGCCAATATACCACTATCAACAGATTCTCCATCATTTGGAAAGATGCGTTCAGCTCCAATACCAGTTAAATATTCTTAAGCCAAATATGTAACCAACTGACTAGAAAATTAATATATGTGTTAATTACGTAAATTGTTATCCAGCGGTAATACCAAATCCATATGGTTTAGTTGATCCTAAATCAGATTCAAATGCAATGATATGATTTTCTTTACCATGATTACGAGCATAATGAAATGCTCCATTATTATTCTAACCCATCTCTTCACCACTCCAAGCAATAAATCTTATAGTTCTTTTTGGTCTAATTCCTAATGAATTTAAAACTCTTAATGCTTCTAAACAAACAATAACACCACCACCATCATCATTGGCTCCTGTTTATGATCCAACATCCCATGAATCCCAATGACCACCCATTAATAAGATCTCATCTGGATATTTATATCCTTTGATTTCTGCAAAAACATTGTCACTTGTTGTTTGATATTACTATCCTCCTGTCTTGATCTCCACTACAACCTTTTAACCTCTTTTTTTCATCCTGTCTATCATATCGGCATCTTCAACAGTAATTGCAACTGCAGGATATATGATATTTTCATAATCCGTCATTCCCTTAAAAATTAAAAAAAAATACATACCGTATGTGGTGATGCAATTGAAACGCTGGCAACACTTCTAATCATTGTACCTATTGCTCCTGCTTTTTCTGCTAATACAGGTCCTGCGAATCTAAATGCTATAGCTGATCCATATCCATTCCATTCAAAATTATAACATACAATCTTTCCTCTTACATCCTTCTCTTACAATTCCTTAAATGAATGAACAATTTCCACTTCTGCCTTCACAGCACCTGCAGGTGTCCATCCAAGTCCAATCATATTCAATTTTTAAGGTATCTCTCTTGGTTCGTATAATGTAACACTTTCTTCTCCTCTCTTCCATGATTTGATCTCCCCCAAATTCTCTTTCCATACTCTGTCAAATCCCATTTACTCAATATCCTTCACAAGTGCATCAACTGCATCTGCCATATTCTCGGATCCCCATAATCTTGGACCAAATGTATCTACATAATATGCTAATCTATTGTAAGCTGAATGGTAATGTTAGGTTTATGGATTCTTTACTTATTCTCGTATTTACTTAGATAAATATCATCTAAATTACCTAAATCACTCCCTCTGTTATTTTGTCTTTTACACTTCTCAGCATTAAAGCATTCACATAGAATGTGAATACTAGTAATATAATAAATTTCATATTAAAATAATTCTAAGTAATTAATCGAAGTTAATTCAATACTTTTATTCAAGGAAATTCCAAATGGAATATTTAACTATTCTTTCAGATTCTTTTTTTTTAAGAAATAATTGATAATAATATTATTGCAATTAAAATTATCAATATTTTTGTTATATATTTGATTAAAATCAAAATTATATAATTTGTTAATAAAAATTATGATTCAAAGATTGTCTAAAGAATAATGCTTAATAGAGGAAGGAAATAAAATATCACTCTGAAAAAGTTAGTAAGATTTTCACATTATGAAACAATTTTCAAGTTTGTTTTCTTTCTTGTCTTAATTAAAATTATATCAATTTCCTTACTTAGGTATTATCTCCTTATATAGTTTTGATATCATCTAATTTTAATAATTCCTATAAGAAAAGAATTTTTGAAGATTTGATTGAAAGAATATTAAATGGCTTTTTATTGGACTGATACTTGTACATGTAAATGGGAATTTCTTAATATTAGATCACTAAAGAATTGAATAAGAAATTGATAACAGGTTATGTGGAAAGATAATTAGATTAAAAATATATAGGAATTGATAGATAGATAATAAAGAGGATAAAAATAGTGATATGGATTTATGACACAGTATATTACACTTGTGCAACTCTTATTTGCATTTTTCATATTTCGAAATGAAAAATGGTTCCCAACAGAAATTGATGGAACTGATTTTAAAGAACTTTATATGATTTTCCCAACATTCCAGAGGTACAAATTAAACGTTAGTATTTTATTAGAATCCTTGAGTTCCCATTTATTATATGGTACAAAGATAGAACTGAAATATTGGGAATATTTATTACATCATTCACTTACTGTTAGTTTACTTTACTTTTCAACTATGTATAACTGTGAGAATATTGGAATTATTGTTCTGTTGCTCCATGATATTAGTGATATATTCTTGGCTTTAGGAAGAACATATGGAGATTTAGGTAAGACTAAGATATTAGTCTATCTTGGATTCTCCTCAATATAAATATCTTGGTTGTATACAAGATTTTATGTGTTCCCAATAAAGATATATGATTGTATGGTAAATCATCCATAATTCATGCCATATTGGTAATATTTATCAAAACATGCTTATTATAATTAAGTTGGACTTATGGTATTACTATTTGGTATGCATGTATATTGGACAATATTTATGGTTAAAGTAGGATTAGGCATTTTCTCATCTGGTCGATATCAGAATATTTATGATAATAGAGAAAATAAGTTAGATCATAAGAAAGAGAATTGAAATATATGTTAATAAAGTGTCTTCAATTTGTAAATATCAAATTAAGTTGTACTCTATATAATTCAAAATATTCAATATCATTAATAAAGATATTCTCTATTTTATTTCTAATCAGTAGTAAATGTAAATAAAATTATTAATAACCATCTTATTGAATAATAGATCAGTAATTTACAATTGATCTTCTTTGTTGTTTCAATATTGAAACTTCTTTAATATAGTTGATTAATTATTAAACTAATATTTCAACTTTAATAACTAGAGAAATCATCCACTATTTTAATAACAACCCAACTCTTTTCATTTTCCTTCAATTATTTGGTTGAAGAATATATATAACAACGAATAGATTGTTCAATATTATGTATTAACTACTATATGTCTTAAATGAACAAAACCTTATGGGATTTGAGAGTTTACTATGTTTAGTATAATAAATAAAAAAAAACATTAATTAAATGAGTAGTACTAATCGTGCCTTTAGAATGAAATAAATGTAGAGTCCAAGATTGTTTTCTGATCACCCACTTAAAACATTGCCTGATGAAAGAACAACGACGGTTTTCAATCAATCTCGAAAAATGGATTCACAGTCTAGTTATGATAATGTTAACAATATTCACTTATGAAAAAGGCTTTTGAAAATAGACTCTACCACATAGAATAGTTAGCAGAATCATTGAAGTCTAGCACTTCAATAGAATAGACAAGAATTCTAAGTAGTTTACAAGAGATTGCCAAAACTCTAAAAAGTATTTCCAAAACTGAGATTGAATTAAATTAAAAGAACAAATAACTTGATCATGTTAATATGGAGAGTGTTATGTAAAGATAAACAATACAAAAATTAAAAGATTAATAAGTAAATTAATAAGGATGTATATTTAGAATCATTATAAAATGGACAATGAGGGATATTTAAAACAGTTAAGTCTCTCTTAATAAGATTAACATAAATTATGTAGAGATTTATTGCAATAGAAAAAAGTAGTAGAAGAGCAGTATAAGAAAATTAAGTTCTTAGAGAAAAGGATAGAAATGATGTTAGAGAAAAATTTATATGTAAATATTATATATATATATAGTCTCATTCTGAAGAGTTAAGGAATACATTATCAGAATTAATCAGAGATAATGAATAACTCAAACGAGATTTAGTAAAAAAAGAGAAAGAAAATGAAAGACTTAAGGATTTAAATTCCAAATTAATTTAATAAAATAATAGATTAACAAAAAAATTAGATTCATTAAAAACAAAGAAAGTTGGAGTAAAAGAAACTGTAACTGAAAGTTAATAGATATCTAATTATGCTTTCAATCCAAATTCATTACCAAGTAATTTAGAATTTCGATTGAATGATCTTGATAATGATGATTGTGATTTTTTATTAGATTTAATTGAACATGGACCAGAAGTATTTACAAATCAAGTTGTTACATTAGATTCTGTTTAATAAAAAAAGGATCTCATTAATCTTGTAGCATGTATTATTATTTATTTATAAATAGCTCAATTTATAAGTGCAAGAGATTTCTCTGAAAAAATTAATTAAATTATGAATGAATTTATAACAATGATTAGTTATAAGAGTATTTAAGATTTTTAAATTCATGTAAGTAAAGCATTTAGAACTATTTTTGGTACTGAAATAGTACATCTATGGATAATTGATGGAATGACATGTAGAGCATAAACTTATGATTGTAATGGAATTTAACATGTTGCTTTATTAACTGATGGAGTTTTTAGTTAATTAGTATTTGAAGATTATGGTATAAGAAGTCCATCAAAAAAATCAGAATTACTTTATATAACAGAGAATAATGAAGTTTTTGGCAAAAATTTTCTTTTACTTCCTATTATGGGAAATAGTTCAAAACCTTGTGGAATTCTAGAAGTATTCTATAATAATATTTATAGATTCAAAATATCTAAGAACATTTATTTTTAGATTCATAATATTATGGATTATTAATTAATATGTTAAGTAAGTCAGTAGTTTAGAGTATTTTGGATTTTGAAGCTTTAGTTAAAGAACTTAATTATAGAGATCTATTTTATAGATGTTTTAATAGATTGATTTAATGTAAGGATAAAGAACATTTTTGTGCAGCATTATAAGAATCTGCAATGTAAATCTTTTAAATAGCTTAAACTAAATTATTATTTATTGAGAATAATCAATATTGGATTTAAGGTAGAAATTATCAATTATAAGCTGGATGTGCTTATTAAGTTTATTTAAAGGGTAAACCTTAAATATATACTTAAATTACAAGAGAAGATCATTTTGATGAAAATACAGATATTTCCTCAATATTACCTGTTTTTATTGCACCAATCTATTTGAATGAATAAGTTATTGCCATCTTATAATTTATTCTAAAGAAAAAACAAATGATGGATAAACATCCATTTGGAAATTAAGCTAATATTGGTTTCAGATTAGACACAATTGATTAAGATGCTCAGAAATTTTATGAAATAGTATAGAATGCCTTTTAGATTGTATTTAGATGAATTTAAATATATATATATATAATATTTATGTATATAAGTATTAAAATCATATATTCATTTTTATTATTATTCTTGAATTTATTCAATTTATGATAATGAATCAAAATTAGATCCTTATTTAATACTTCTATCTAAATTCCTTTAACTTTTTATAATTTGTAATTTTGAATATTCTGATTAAGGATTTGAAAGATCCAAATTTCTTTTACTCATTGGATCATATTTAGATTATTATTTAGATGTGGGATCAATATTTTTAAGATTTCTTTGTGATGTTAGATCTTTATTAGAAATTATTTAATTTGAAAATGCTTAAGATTAAATTTAAGGATTCGATTAAAGTGATAGTAATTTATTCGATTATCTATTAGATTAATATGGTTCAGATTAATTTATATTTTTATTTTGATATATCTTTTACAGTTTTTCTAGTTCTTCATCATAATTATAGACAGATGATCTTGAAAGATTACTTTTGGAAGTTTCAAATTTCCAAGCATTTTACATTTCTTTAATTTCTGTTTTAGATAAATCTATTTAATCTAAAATTGTTTTTTATTGTCTAATTTCATCAACTTATTAATCAGTTTTGAATTCAAAAGGATCAATAGTTAAATTGACATTTGCAAATTAAAATTTATATTCATGTTTATTTTATTAAATTTAAAATCTTTAATAATCTTCTTTTCTTTCTTAAAGCTTATTTTTAATTGGAATAATATCTTAAAGCTCCTTCTTTTAATTATATAAAGCAATTTCTAATTATTGATTTTATTCTAAAATCTTTTTTTTTGTAATAGCTTATAATTTTAAGATTTCTTACTTTTATACTTCTACCATCCCATTTAGAGCTGTGTCTTTCAATCTTTAATTATATTCATCAACTAATTTATAATATTCTTATCTATCATTATTATAATAATATTCCATTAAATAATCTAAATAATCCTTATATCTTTAGAATTTAACTTAAGTAAGATATTCTTGAGCTATTTATTCATCAAGAGGATTATACTTAGATTATAATTTCATTTCATATTATTACATCTTTTCATCTTATTCCCGTTTTAATTCTTCTAAAACTTCTTATCTAATTTATTATTTTGCATCTCTCAATAAATTTTCAAAATCTTATTTAGTTATTACATCTTCATTAATCTTATGATCTCTTCTTGGAATTTCTTAATTATAAATTTATTATTTCATAAATGATTATGCATTTAAAGAAATCCCTGATTAAGAACTACTTAATGATTAATTTAATTAATTTTATCCCATTAATGATAGAATACTAATTGAACTATCAGGACTTGTTGGTTGATTAAATTTTATTATTGATTCATTTCTTTATTTAAATTCATCTTTTATTTTATTCACTTTCTCAAATGAATTTGAATTCATTTCCTATTTCCATTCATCATAACTTAATAATTTATCCATCAACTTTGGTTATTATCTCTATTGATTAGTAATGTAAATATTCTCATTATAACATTTATAGATAAACCACTTAATTCTTTCTAATAATTATTTACCATCTGATGATCTAATCTTTATATTTTCAATTCTCTCTACATTATTGCTCTCATCCATATATTTATAGATAAAATCCAACAATAATGAACATCTAATTAAGGCTGTAGCATCCTATTTAATTTCTTTTAATAAACAACATTCAACAGAGAAAGTCTACTGAAAATATTATAAAATAGTTCTAGTTACTATTTCATGATCACTAAACCTACTTTGAGGATGAGTCTAAGGATCTAAAATATAGCATTTTCTCGTTGAATAATGTATTATATATAAAAAGTACATATCTTTGTATGAAGTGATAGCTATGACTTGATCTATTATTTATTTGATATTGAAATTCTCCTTTAAATTCTTCAACTTATAACCTCTTTGTATTGGTATATTCTTTATTCTATCAAATTGAGGCAACAATTCAAAATAACACATTTAAAACTCAAGATGATAACTATTGTCCTTAGTCTAGAATGCTTCATAGTAATTGAGTAGAAAATTAATGTAGTAATGTTAACAATCCTCACTGTATTTCAAGGCACTTCATAAACTAAATAATCAAACTTACAAAGACTTAAATGTAACATAATTGGACCCTAGCTGCAAACAGATAACTATATTACCAGGAATAGGTTTATCTTCTTTGGTGAGTGGCTGAAATTGATTAAGTTTTAATAATTACATTATATAATGGACATTCTAATTAATAACTTCAAGGAGAGTGATGCTATGTAATAGAACCAAATGAAAATGTAATGGTTATATAAAAAAAGTATTCCTTTTTAAATAACCAATCATTACTTTCTGTTCTAGTGTTAATCCTTATGATTTATAAGAGTTAACAAAAATATATGAATAACCAACTGTAGGGATCTCTAATGAATCTAATTTTGAAAAGGTTAGAAGAATTCAAACTGCAACTGCAAAATTTATTAATAAGATGAAAGATTTTAGAGAGTGAGAGATCTAGCAAAGAAAGATAGAGAGGTGAAAAAATAAATGAAGACAGAATATAACACTAAAATAATCAAATAAAGAATTGAAATATGAGGAGCCCAAAAGCTATAAATAAGTAGATATGAATTACTCAAGATTGCATATAATCTATTTTATGATTCTTACATTAATGATTTAGAAGTATAGTATTAATTGCATTTATGGTCAATGTAATATTGAAAGCATTATAATAAAGAGTTCCTGATACACTTATAATTGATATTCCTCTTATATTAATCAAATTTGTAATTTAGAAAATATTACAAATAATAAATATTAGAAGATATAAGAATAAAAAGAACCTGATGTGTATGATCAAATTAGTTAGGAAGGAATGATGAAACAAAATCAATACACACTAAAACAACTTAAAGCAATATTTTAATTGATTAGATTCAATAAATTAATTACGAAAGAAATTAAAGTAGATTGAATAAGGGGAAATAGGATTGGAGAAAACTACTTTTAATGGAAATAAAAAACTTCATTATATTATATTAGATGTATAATCAATATATAAAGTAATAATACTATTTACAGATAATAGAATCAACATAATATTCATTAGAATTCATCTATTCTAAAAATATTGAAGAGATAGAGAAACAAAGAAACACTTTATAAGAGTATTATTCTATACCAGGATTTGTGATTTCCAATTTAAATGATGGGATGCATAATTATTCAAATATTTTTGTTATATTTGCATCGTTATTCAGCTATTTGATAAATTTGATTTAATTATAATAAATTAATGGAATTTTTTGAGTAATTCAATAAAAAGGAAATTACAGAAGAGCAATTTGTAGAATAATTGTAGACTCTAACTACAAAAATATAAAAAAAAAGCACATTGTCTTCAGATCAAATTCTTTAAGTAAATTAATAAATAGATAAAATCGATGATTAATGTTTCAATTCTAATGTTGAATTATTTATCAAATTTGCCCTATATTTATCAAATAGAGGAGTTTATGAACTATTGTATTAGTTGGGTTGGGATAAAATCTTATTTCAAAAGGATAATACAGATGCAAATCTATTAGGATTATACATAATTAAACGTGTATATCATTCTGAAAATAATAAAGTCCTTATTATCTTTTTAAATGAGTAAAACAACTATTAATATTTATTAGTATATTACGATAATAGAAAACAGTTGAAAAGAAATTTGTTCTTCTAGAAATATTTGTATAAATACTTCCAAAAATAGAGAAAAGAGAAATTCATTTAGCAGTCATTTTTCCTGTTATATTAATTGTTATTAATGAAGGATTATAGAAATTCTTGAAATATAAATAATAACAAATTCAAAATGATTTGAATGAAGACAATAAGTTCACTAAATTATATATGAATAATTTTCAAAATTGGACTGTCTCATTTTTCAAAAGAATTTTTGATTCTATTAAAAAATTTCCAGAAATCAAAACTTAATCTGTTGCCATAAGAGAATTATATGGTATTGATACTAAATATGATTATTTTGATAATTAATTAAGCAGAAAACCTGAAGACCCAAAGTTAGTTGTTAAACATTATGTTTTGTTATTCCTATCAGATTTAATTTAAGGAGTTTTGGAATCTGAATAATCAATGAAAGACTCTTAATTGGATCCAGAAGTAATTCAATCATTATTAAACTAAACAAATTAAATGATTTATGATATTCATGATAATAAGTTAGAGATAATAGAAAACTATATTAATTGGATTAGATTTAGTATTTAATTTGATTAAGAATTACCACAATAATATTAACATTATTCAAATGAATAAACATACAATCCTGCATTTATTTGTTATTTAACAAGAGAATTATTGACAACTAGTAGTTTGGAATAAATATTAACAGTAGATTATAAATTGAAAATCCTTATAGGAGTATTATATGAATAAAAAAAATTGTCTACATTGAAATGTGATATTTAGAGCAAATTAATAGAATTAATAGTGAAGTATTTAAATTTAAGAGATGTTTCAATAAAATTGAGAGCAGCTAATCATTTTACAACTCCATTTGATATTATTATTATGTTAATAATGGAGAAAGCAGGATCAGGATTGGCAGATGAAACACCTTATATTTCAGCCTGGAAATAAGCATAAAGTTCATTCATACCTGATGTTTGGACAAGAATATTAGAATAATGTATTAATAAGTCTTAAAATTATGTTTTGCTTTCACATTTAGTAAATCATTTTAGAAGTGCTAATTCAAAATTAGATAATTAAATATTATTGAAAATATATGATATTCTGATTTAAGCAATATACAAAAAAGAATCAGGAAATATTGATACCAAAGTATTACTATTTGATTCAGCCACACTATTAATTTAATAATTGGTAATTATTGGTATAATTATTATATTAGAATTTGAAAAAGGCAGATTTACAAAAGATATTTGAATAAAAATGGAAACCTTTATTAAAGAAATATGAAAAAGATATACAACAATCTATTGATTATTTAGAAACAAGAAAGAAAGAAGGGGATGAATAAAAATTAAAGGATGATTAAGTATTTTAGGCAATTTTGGGATAAGAGAGAAATTTAAAAATTGCTTATTATAATTTGAGTAAGGTATTGGAATGAAATAGATGAATATATATATATTAATCATTAATTCAAATAATTTCTATGAGAAATTTAGACTCCATGAAGATGAAAGTCTTTAGTCATTATAGCTAATTCAATATGAATATTTCCAGTTGATTCAACTTTAAAACCAAATCTGCTTTCTCCTGAAAATAATAGATCTCTATGAACTAATTCAGGATAAGCTCCAATAAGTTTATCAAAGAAACTAGCCTCTGGTCTCCAACAAGCTAGTGATTAATGAATTGATTACGAATATCAAATTAATATTCTCCAGGTTCTATAGGAAGAGAACTAAGACCATAACCACCAAGAGAATTCCTACCATGATCATCAACTTCCCAAACTTCTACAAGTAATTTTGGCCATCCTCTAACTGCTTTAGTTACATAATTCAGATCTATTGGATGTTCAAGAGGTATAAATTTTGAATTCTATGAAGATGATTAAAATGTTTCCCCTTCTTCTTAACCTGATATCTTCTTCCAATGATCTCCCACTCTGAAGAAATATTTGACATAAAGAGAAGAATGAGTAAAATTAGTGGCTCCAGCTATTTTGCCAACAATGAAAACTTGTGGACTGTCTGCGGACATTTTTAATAAATTGTAGAAAAAATATATTAATAAATGATGAAATATATATGAGATATGGTAACATAGTATATGAAAATTCTCATTCCTATTCTTTATTTCCTTCATATTAATAATTTGGTATTTGGTCATCAATATGTTATGCCAATGATACACTTAATGGCATTTCACCATATTAAAGTACTCTATCTGTAATATTAAAATTCTCTTAATCTTCAAGAACTGAGTCTGTTCTATTTATAATTGTAGTAGGACTATTCTTTCTATTTTTTATTTCTTATTTCTTGAAATATACTGCAATAAACATAAACAACAATCCAAAAAAAGAATAATACATCAATGCAAAGACTGCCACTTTTGCATTATATCTTTCCATTAAAAATCCATAAATAGATGGTGCTGGTAGAAATCCAAATAAATTCTAAAACATTGTAGTATTTGAATTTGCAAATGCCTTCAAATGTTTAGGAACTGATGAAAGCATGATTCCCATCAATGGAGGAACTATTGCTCCACCAAAAAACAATAGAAACCAAACACATAATGCCCCAAACCAAAATACATCTGTAAATGGAACTGGTGCAGCACTCAAACAACAAACAAAACAATATATTACACATATATAAAGTGATTTAGTTCTTTCATAACCTCCTAATTTTTAAGCTATCAATCCTCCTGTTATACAACCAAAGACGGGGCCTGTAATTGAAACTACAGCAAAAACTATATTAACTGTTTTCTAATTCTAATGCATCTCTGATATCATATAATCAGTCATCCAAAATTATATACCTGTAACTATGAAATATAATATGCTGATCACTATTGTACAACACAACCATAATTTTATGGAATATAATTCTCCCATCGTATGCCAATATGATTTATGAGATCCTACACTCAACATTGATGATTCTAATTCATCAGAGTTTACTGATTTTTTATCTATTTTATTTCTTCTTGCTCTCTTAATTTCAAAATCTTTTGTTCTTACAAACAAAATAAATAATATTGCACATGGAATTAACAATGCAACTTAAGCATAAAATGCTAATTACCAATTCCATATATTTGAAATAACACTTGATAACACATATCCAACAAATATACCTAAAGGAATCACTCCTTATAATATCGTTAACCAAATTGTCTTTGATTCTCCTCCAAAGTTGTCTACCCAAACTGGAAAATAAATCATCATAGGTGCCTAATCAAATAAAACACTAATTCTTACTTATGCACAACCTGTTAAAAATCGACTCAAATAAAACAACCAACTACTGTTGTAATGTTAAGGAAACATTAACAAAGAACCCAGCATTCCAAAATAACTAATTGAGACTATCAACTTAGCATTAAAATGTAAAAATAGCTTCCCACCAAATAATCCAACAAATGAAATACCTGCATAAACTAGTGAACCTAAATATCCTAATTCCTCAGCACTCAATTTTAATGATGTCTCTATCTATTAAGTGGCTAATAAAAAATTATATTATTGTTTATATACCTGCAGGAATGATTCCATGGTCTAAATTTATTAGGACATTTGTACTAAGTATTAGAGAAAATATCCATTTATACTTAATTTCCATTATTTATTTTAAGTAATTTTAAAATCACGTTATGAATTGCATAAATTTCATTCTACAAAAATTATTGTGTCTTAACATATGGGTTTATATAAAATAAAAGATTTCTTAAATATACAAATAAGTAACAAAAATTTACATAATCATTTTTTTTAATTAAATCTTATTATTTTTTGAATTAAATAATATTATTAATGAAAAATAAATCTAACAGCGTAATAATAACAAAAAGAAAAAAGTTTTATTATCTTTAAAATTTAATATATTTGAAAACCCTTTTTATAATTATTTTCTATTTATCCTATAGAATGGTAATTAAATAATTAATAATAAAACTTGTATAATAAAACATTATCCAAGTTTAAGCAATTTTTTTCAAAACTTTAACTATTCTTCTTTATCAATTATAAAGTATAGTTTATATAGTTCTTAAAAGTAATATGATATTCATCGTCAATATTATCTTTAAAGAATATAGAAAATTATGTAAGTAAAACCATTTTTAAACTTTGATAAAAACCTAAAAATCCATGTTGAGTGTATATTTGTTTAATAGTAAATTTGACATTTTTCGAAACCCCCACAATTAGTAAAAAATATTAGTATTAATATTTATTTTAAATGGGAGATAAAAAGAAGAAGGGAGATCAAGTAGAAGATTTCTCAACAGAATAACTAAATAAATTATATCGGAAGCGATGTGAAATTAATGGAGTTCCTCTGTGCAAAATTTTTAAGGAAAGATTAGAAGCTGTATGTTCAGAAGGAGAACATTTATAAAATGTAAAACTGTGGGAAGAAATGGGACCAGTTGGTGTTAGAGCCATGATGGAATCATTTACTGAAATAGGCTATAAACATCTAAAATAATTAAGATTATGGAGAGTGAAATGTTAAGATGAAGGAGTCAGAACAATATGTATATATATAGATAAAGTTCGATTGCTTGAAGTTTTAGATCTTTTAGATAATTAAATAGGTGTTTTAGGTATTTAAGTATATCTATCATAGGATGTAAATTCTTAGCAGACATTCTACATCCTAAGTGTGAAAATAAATTAGTAAAATTAAAATTGGATCACAATCAAATAGGTTCAGAAGGTTTGGCTGAATTAAGTAAAGGGTTGGCTATGAATAATACATTGGAAAGTCTAGCATTGAATTATTGTGGTATAGAGGCTGATGGGTCAAGATACCTTTAGGATATATTGGCTAATGTTAATAGCAAGTTGTATAAATTAAAATTATGTGGAAATCGTCTTTAAAATGAAGGAGCATATGAATTATTTAGAGCATTAGAAATTAATAATACTCTAGAAAGAATTAAATTAGCAGACAATCAATTTCATTCAGATCCAAGTGATTAGACACTGATAAATAAAATCCTTTCTACTTTCGAATTAAATAAAACACTTGGATATTATGATCTCAAATTCAATTTACTCAGTGATTAGGGTATATAAATTATATATTTATATCAATAGATGCCACTAGGATAATCCCATTAATCGAAAAAAATAAATCAATTTTCTTTATTGAAATTTCAGATTAAATATCTAAACCTTTGACTGATAAGTTAAAATCATTAACAAAGAAAAGAAAGCCAAAAAAAAAGAAGAAGAGTAAAAAGAAGAAGTGAATATAATATTAAAATTAATATGGATCATATTATTTTTTTGTATCTAATAAAATATATCTCTTCTAAAGTTTCATACTATAATCGTCGTGGTGAAACCTTCCTTATTTACTCAGATACCCTTTTTAACTGATATTTCAACATCTAATTTTTTCTTTCTATATTTCTCATATGCTAAGGTTTCTTTTAATATCTATCTGAAGGTGTTTGATTTGAATAAATAAAAGAAAAGTACTTTTTGTGGTTATCTTCCGTAGAGCATGTAATCTCTTTATTTAAACTTAATGATCTATAATCATAAATTTATGGTAGAGAAAAATGCTCATCATTTTGTACGGCTAGCTTTTTTATATAATTATTCATTAATAGTATGAATATACAAAATATCATATAAAGACAGCCTATTTTTTCATTGGTGCTTCTGACTAAGATTATTATTATGGTTATTATTATTGTTATTGTTGTTGTTGTTGTTATTATTTTGGTTATTTCTACTTCTCAGCTTTCTCTATATCGATATTCATACAACAGTCTTTATAAGTTTTATTTGAACCACAATTGCATTTTTTATTCTTTTTCTATTTCAATTAATATTTCTGAAGCTCAGCTTTTTTCATTGCCTCTTTTGCAGCCTTTTCAGCTTCTTCTTATTCTCTTAATGCTTACAGATATTCTCTTTCTTCAGGATCCTCAATTTATTCAAAATCATCAAATTAATCATAATTATCCTCATTTCCTAAAGGAGCCTATTGAAAAGTATCTAATAATCCTTCAAATATATCTAAAGGTATTGATTCTGCTCTTTTATTACTATCATCTCCTAACATTCTTACAGAACTATAATGTTCAGCAACATTTTCTATTAAATGATATGCTAAATGAAGTGAATCTTTCTAATATTTTTATAATTAACACTTTACTTCATTTAAAGGTCTTTCATCAGTCATAGATTTGATAATCATACACGGTCTTCCTTTCATATGAATGAAAAAATTCACGTCTAAAGCTTAAGACAAAGCTTACAATTCCAAATTACCTCCCCATTCTCCATCAGATGACATCTCTTTCAAGTATTAATCAAATGTCATATCATCTTCAATGAAGAGTGCAAAAAATTCTTAATTCTCTTACATAGTTTAAACAGCTAATTTTCTTAATTATTTATGGTATTTTTCATCTCCATGTAATACATCTGCTATTGATCTAAAAAGACAATTTCCATCCCCTTCCACATCTCTAATTTAGAGTCCTAATTAATTCATTTCATCTTAAAACTCTTAAAAGTGTTTGGCATATCCTAAGTAATTATCTTGTATTTATCATACCTTTAAGTGAACGTGCTTATCCTCTCTGTTTTTTAAATGACTTCTTTGTTTATCTTTATTATTATTTATCCTTCATCGTTTACTAATGTTTTTCATATTTTTACTTGTTTTTCTTTTTTTACATAATTCTTTATTAATAAATTTAATGAGT